>VZDJ01000057.1:1187386-1298305 GCA_008694505.1 Cyanoderma ruficeps | reverse complement strand
AGATAATAACAAAAAAAAAAAAAAAAAAAAAAAAAAAAAAAAAGAAAAAGAAAAAAAAAAGAATAAAAAGGAGAAATAAGCACTGGCTCCCAGGCAAGGCTGGTGGCAGGGAGAGAGGGAAGGAGAGCAAGGATTTGAAGAAACACTGAAGTGCCCAACCTTCTATTTTAGGCATATTGTGAAGGCTGTAATTACTCCCCTCATTACTCCCCTCAAAGACTGCTGTGAGAAGCTGTGCCATCATGGCATTCCACAGTGTGCCCTACCACTCAGAAAGCAAGAGGGAACCTTCAGGGGGAAAAAGGCAAAAGGGAGTTGAAAACCTGGCCCACGCCAAAGCTTTTCCATGCCACATCCCTGCTGCCTTCTCCCACAGCTGAGGGAGAAGGATACAAATTGCAAGGATACAAATCAGCCCCTCAAGAGGAGCTGTGACTTGCCATTTCAGTGCCAGCTCAGCTCTGTCTTGGTAGATTTCCTGGGACTTTGGAAACTGGTCCTGGAGAAAAACAAAGTGAAAGCTGAGCTCATGGAAGCCACTGGACCCTGAAGCTGGTGCCTGATAGAAATTCTCCTGCTGCAGGTTTTAGCTTTAATCAATGCCCCCTTCAAGCCCATCCTGGAGCAGGAGGGAGGAAAGCTAATGTGAAGTGTAAGGATAATCACAGCTAGAGAGCCCCTGGAAAGAGGGAGAGAAGAAAAATGGAAGATGAAAGCAGGCAAATGGTTTAAGCAAACACTCACACAGGGCCAATGAAAAGGGGGAACAGAGGGAAAATGACACAATAAAAATAAATGCTGTAAGAGAAAGAAAAGCTTCTAAGCACACACAGGGAAAAAGATAAGGCTTGGAAAAAGCAAAAGTGGAAGAAAAAGATGCTCTAATGGAGCTCTCTGGAACTTAACACTCCCCATTATCAGGCAGCCCCTTTCCTTCTAATGGCCCGAGCCTGTACCACATTATCACCTTGGACCCCATGGAGCTCACTGGCTGTTGAGGTATTTTGAAGAGCCTGGCTTTAGTTCACGCCTAGCAGAAGCTGCCTGAAGTCTCCTGTGGATGACTGCAGAGATAGTTGTTTTGTTTTTTTTTTACTCTAGCTGGAATTTTGTTAAACTTCCTCTTGGTTGTTTTGTTTGAGCATAAACAAAAGGTATTTTTTCACACTTAAAGGTGTTTTTCAGAACCCTTTCTCTGTGCTGTGATAAATTAAATCTTTCATTTTTAGAAATTCCAACTTGGCACTTGCGTTGCTCCTCAGCAAGCAGTGTGTAATTTGCCAAGCCTGAGAGAATCCTGGCTGAGAAATAAACACAGTGGGCCATATGCTCTCCTTCCCTTGTGCAGAAGGCACCTTACCTTAGAAATTGGGAAGAAGCTGCAATCACCCCCATGGTGTTGCTTCTGCCAAGGGAAAAAAAATATCCACAGAAAAATGTATGGCAAAGTAGGCCTCTTCCTGCATGGCTGCAGGGACCTCTCCTGCACTGTCCCTGACCCTGTGACTGGTGTGTGGCCTGGCAGGAATGTGGGGAGGGGTCAGGGAGTGTGTCCAGCAGGCCCTGGTGCTCGCAGTAAAGCTGCACTGTCTTCCTGGGTGTTTCCTGGCACAGGTTGGGAGTGCTGTGCAGCTCCCAGCTGGCTCCTTTCACACTGCTCCCTCTCCCTCATTCACACCGTGCCCTCAGGAGAGGGAGATCACACACCAGCAGGATCAGGTGAAGTGAGGACTTCCTTCTGCACTGTGCCCTTCCAGGACACAGAGGGAGAGTGTACCTTGGATACACAGTAACTCAGATCCCTGGTGGGCTTCAGCAAATTATCAGTGGGACTGATAAGAGCATTAGTGCTTATGAAGAATGTTCTTCTGTACCTATTCATGCATAAATTCCATGATCTTCCTCTGCCTGACAGTGACTTCAAAGAGCTGGAATAACTCCCTTGCTTTGTTTTGCATGTGCTTGTCTGTGCGGCCCCTCTGGAGGTGGGACTTCCATCTCAAATCAAGAGCCAAGGATTTCCATAAGGTACAGGCCCCAGGGAAGTGGTCCAGCTGCCTGGCAAAGCAGCAGGACTTTTGTTGTGGTTTCACATAACTAACTGCTGATGAACCAAGCTGGTTGGGATGGCACAACCAGGTGTTGGGGTTCATTAACCAGTTCTTTTAACATCCTTGGATCCAAGCAACCCAGACCACCTAGTTCCAGCACGTGAAACTCTCTTGATTTTTCTTCCCTCTTGTATGTGGTCTTTGTGTTTCCATTAGCCACCTGGCCTTTACTTTGACACAGTCATCTTTGTCCTACTGAAAGCTGAGATAAGGCATCCTGATTTGGGCTGTGCCTAGCTTGTCTTTAAGGTCTTTAATGTCCAATACTGTATGGCTCCTTCTATTGATATGACTAAGGAAAACCTCACAATTGAATTAATTTCCTTTGCAAAGCCTAACTCAGCTGAGTTTTACAAGAACTGACTTTATCCCTAGACTTCCAGGTCTCTAAGGCATAGCTTGCTTTGCTGATCAAGCCCTTATTAATGCTCTCTGAGGTTTTCTAGATGGCCTTGATACCTCTTAAGCTTTAAATTTCCTCTTTCTTTTTTTTTTCCTCCCTCTACAACATGAATGCTTTTTTCATCTTCTATGCTGCCATCTTCCTAATGCCTGCTTGTCTTTGCCAGCTTAACCAGCCCTCCCAGCATAACCCCAGCTGCCTTTGTGCAGCCTTGGACTCACTTCTGAAGCCCTGCCTTCACTGGGGACAGGTCTTTGCATAGGATTGTGTTGATCTCTCCCATGAGAGACTTAAAGCAAACCATGATCTCCCCCTACCCCCACTTCTCTGCTCCTGGCCACAGAGGAGGTGGCCTCATCAGTGGTCCCCAACCCTTATTCTTGTCCTGGTAACCTCACTGGGTCCTCTCTTCTCATCCCTCTTGCCCCCATCTGCCTTCTTCTTTTTTATATCTCACTCTCCACTTGCTCTTTCCCATTGCAGCACAAGCATGCTCTATCTTAATGTTAAAAAAAAAAAATCCAAACAACTCTTGACTCTTTGTGACTCTCCAGTCTCACTCTCTATCGCTTCTCACTGTCAGCTCTAAGATTATTGAGTCTGCTGCTGCTGATTTATATGATTTAGACTGAATTTAGGCTCCATCTCCAACAGATTCTTTTTCAAACAGGCTTTCACATCTCTCCTGTCACAGAACCAGAATCACAGAGTTTCTAATTTTCTTTGTCTGGCTGCAGCTCTGCACTACACCAGGCTCTCTGTCATAGCCTGTCAGCTCCTTCTGGAAATCTGGTCCTCCTTTCCCAGTGCTCCTACTTGACTCTAACACCTTCCTTTGCTTGCTCAGGGTTACTCAGACTAGTTTGTCACTGCTCACCCTCCCACCTGCTGCTGTTCTGTGGCTCTGTGTCCTCCTCCCTTGTCTCCTTTCCTTCTCCCTCGTGTCTCAGAGCGAGTTCTCCCTCTGTACACATTCAGAAACCTTCTTTGCACCAATGACTCACCAACCTGCCTCTCTGTCCCTGGCCATTACCCGTCTGCTCCAACTGAATTCATGCCCTGCCTCTGGGATTATCCTGTGGATATCTGTCAGCTCAAACTCAAAGTAAGCTCTCATTCCCTAGGCCTGCTCTCCTTCCTGTTCCTTCAGTCCCTGTGGGCAACACTGGGACTGACTGGCTGTCACTCAGTCCATGGCCTGGTTGTTATCTGTGCCCCCACGCTCTGTGCAGTCCCACAGCCAGGCTCCTGCTGCCTCACACCCTGACACTTGAAATCTTACCCTGCTTGTAGACTGCCCAAGTTCTGCTGTCCTGCTCATTCTTTTTTGCCTGTCATCCTGCCTGTGCCATCTCTCCTTGCTGCTCTCTCTTGGATTCCCTTTACTCTGGATTTCCACACCCTCCCTTGCTCTCAAATTCATATGGCAGCATATGCCACCTCACACATCATCTCTCTTTCACTGCTGAGACTTTCTGTCACCCCATCACAACCCACTCTTTTCCACATGTTACATTTTAGCTAGAAGTGCCTTCACTCTTTCCTCCCTGCTGGAGCTCATTCTTGGGAGGAGAGTCTCCAAATCACACAAATCTGACCCTGAACTGTGCCCCCAGTATAGTTATATTTGTAGAAGTTTCTGTCTCCATGATGTCCAGAAGTCTTCTGTTTCCTTGTACTCCCTGGTGTGTTTGTCTCCCTGCATTATCTCTTATCTTACTCTCAGAAGTATTTGTGGGGAAGGAAACATATTTACATCCTGCATCTGCAGAGAACCCAGAACAATGAGACTCCTAAACCGGCTCAGAGGTGCAATAAATAGTGTAACAAATCCAACTTCAATCTGCATACAGCTAAATACACTATTTTATATTCTGTAGGTGTGAAAACACCATTATTTCACTGTGCCCTTGCTTCACTACTTCTTCTCTTAAAGAACATAATATAAGGATGAGCTATCGTGTGCTGAAAAAGCCAGGAAATGTTAAGTTACAGTTCCCATGGCAATTGTAACTCAGCCCCCTCCAGTGCAGTACAAAGGTTATCACCATGTACAATAACTGGGGATGCTGAACACATGCAAAGTGACCAAATTACTGTCATGGCAGATAACCAGGTCTTTGAACTTCCGTGCAGGTAAAACCTTAGGCGTTTACTGGGCTTTTAGCATTTAAGTCTGGAAATGTGAAGTCCAATACCCTATAAATAAGTCAGAATTATGTTGTATAGCAAGTAGCTGGTGCTGGCTTGGAGTCCTCCTTGAAGAGACACAGCTAATGGCAATAAGAAATATTTTCATTGCTTTATGAGCTCTGGTAGCTGTCAACTGAGAGAGGGATCTGCCGATCAGAGAAATCTGGGGAGACATCAGTGTGTCAGAACAAGTGAAAAGGCTTGACACAGAAGGCACATTTTTGTTGAGCAATTTGCATTAGCACTTCTGGACAAATTCTACATTTCACATGCAATTCACAAACCAACAGCAGCATTGCTAATTGGTGCAGTTGCCACTCAACTCTGGTGCCTTGTTTGAGCTATCACTAACGGGAATGAAGACTACTGTCTTTCTTTAGAAAAAAATGCAGCAATTATTTTCCAGACTTTTGAGTTGCATTCCCCCTGCCCCCACTTTCATCCTTGTAATTTCATTATCTCAGTAACTTAAAAAGGACATGGAATAGAAAAATGCAAATCTCAGAAAAGTCCTGCTGGAGTTACTAATTAAAAACACCACTGTTTGCAAAGAATGATGCCCTTCATTAATACACCCTGCCATCACTGTGAATTTGACCACGTCTCAGGGTCCCAATGCAAAGCTGTGTGCATATCTGAAAAAAAAAAACCAAAAACCCAGTAAGTGGCAGAGCACTGGTGATTCAAATCCCAGTCACCAAACCAAGGCTGTGCTCTGCAAAAATCTCAAATGCTGATGGAATGACACAATCTCTCTGCTCCCTCTTAGGTGATATTAGAAGTTATTTAACTGAAAACAGGGCAGATCTCCCATCCATCATTCTTTATCCTTTGTAAAAGTTGAGTCTCCTGAGAAAAGGAAAAAGCATCCATAATGCAGCTCTCTATCACCACTGCTCAGAATGCTCAGGCAGCTGCAGCTCAGCTGAAGGAAGGTTTGGCTGACTCATTTTCGTAAGCTAGATGGCTATTTTTAGGGAACATTTCCTTTAGGCCCCTACAGTGTAAAATCCAAAGGAGCTAATGACATTGGCAGGTGCATAGATTGTTGGTGACCTCCTCTAGCCGAGCATTCACATTTCCTTACTACATTTTTTTCATAATGTAGAGTGAAAAAGGGAACAACCTATAATTAAAGATCTTCCAAAGCAGCTTCGATACCTTTTCTATTCAAATGCTCAATGCGAAACCAATGTGCAATAGCAAAAAATGTAACAGCACAAGAAAAACTATACAGATACACCCAGAGCTAAATAAATCTAATTCTGAAGAACTTGGTGCTAGTGGCATATTTTGGTTGCATCTGTACAGGTGAGTAAGTGTCTGTAATGCACTTGCATTCTGACCCTGATCTTTCTGCAGCTGCAAGAATCCCATCCCCTGTCTTGTTCCCCTTAACCTCTCCTTGACCCCATCCTAAGGGTCCAGCCTGACTTGTAGAAGTCACTAGCAAAAGCCACATCTTATCCACATATCCCAGCTGTGCTCTCCTCAGAAAGAATAATAAAAGCTACAGTTAAGTAAGGAACTCCCAATCCTAATCACGAGAGGTGATTAGGACACTGGATGTTGCTTTATTTTCTGCAGTGAAGCACAAAGCAGGTTGTTGGCCAAACTCCTGTAGTACAGATTTCTGGTGTAAGTACCTCTGCTTGGGCTTCCTTCTGCTACACCCTGGGTTACTGGCCCAGCAGTCACTTCCCTGTGACTAAATCCTGTTTTGGAGGTCCAGTTATTTTGAGTCTGACTGCAGAATCTTTTTGGTAATCAGTGCTAGGCATACCCCCTACTCCCCAGGCTGAATCAACTGGTATTTAGGGAAACAGGGGCTGGCTGGGAGCTCTGTGTGTGTCCTGTTTCAAACAGGGTGCCTCTCTGAGCAGTATTCACCTGGTGAACCATGGAAAAAGGGAGGCTCTGAAATGCCCAGTGATATGAGTTGCCTCCTTCCTTCCAGCTACTTTATCCTTTGTCTGTATTCAAAAGACTTTGCCCAGAGAGCTGATACCTCCAAACCTTCACAAAGCAAAGCCAACAGTGGCTCTGTGAAACCATGGGCTGTACTTACCAATGACAGAGCAATTTACCAAAACTGGTGTGGCTGTCAGCTGTGAGTCTACAAAAACTGCAGAGGATAGCTTTGGACCTCTTAATACCTTATTTCTGATGTGTGGAGGGACTGGGGAGGTTGCAGCTTCCCACCTGCTTAAACATAATTCACTACAAAATATCAAACAGATGCATTCAGCCCTTTGTAGACATATAATTACCTTATGTGTTCATGTAACACACATCTGTAGCATATTGGCAGTACACCTAGTTGATGTGTGGGAGACTCCTAGGTTCAAAGTCTCCACTGTTCCTTTTGTTCACTAATGAATCCTTCTTTTGTTTAGCTCCACCTCCCCTTAGGTTGTAGCTGTAACTCTATCATTAGCACATGAATTTTTTTTCCTCCAAAACTACCTACAACACTGCAATAGACTGGGTACCTAGTAGGAAACACCTAAATGAATCACAATTCTTACTTCAGACAGGTTTAACAGGTCTGGGTCACTTTCCAGCAGCACCGTTGCTTCATTAGCAAACTTGGTCACCAAATATTCTCCCTAACACCATGTGAGGTGAGATTCCTCTGCCATATTCTAGCTGGTAAGCAGAGTTCATAATGTTTCAAATAAAAGATGGAGTCATCACTACTAGGAGTGTCACAGTTTTTGTGAGTCTCTGAAGATACTAATCTTCCTCTTAGTATTCAAAAATCAAAGCACTCAGGCATCTCCACAGTAGCCTCTGAAAAAGTATTCTTTGGGTGCAAACATTTTGTTGAATTTTCACTGGATTTAAACCTAATTATCCCACACCTGATTTTCTAGATCTAATGTATGAAAACACACGTGTAAGACTGCGATGTCCCTGGCACAGAGATTGGCAGCTGTGGTATCCATCCGAATCACCATCCATCCCAGTGTTGACATCTTTCTGGGCTTCACCAAAAGCCACCAACAAGTTCTGGCAAACAAGCAGCTGAAGATGCTGCTAAGGATCTGCTACCACAGATAGGCCCAAAGACAGAAAGTCTTTACCCATTTGGCTGTGAATGAAATGCAGTTGGGTTTTTGCTTTTAGAAGAATGCCAAGTTTATATCCAATGAGTTACTGTGCTGACTCAGTGGGCTCACTCCAGGTCTTTCCAAAGCTGCCAGGCCTCTTGTCCAAGACATCCTAGGGACTGCCAGAGATGGCCAGTGCTCAGGGTGTGATCTAGGGCATTTTCTCTGTGAGAAACCCAGCAGTCAGCCAGGAAGGCCACACCACTGGCAGAAGTGTTGGGACTCTCCAGTGCTGTGCTGCTTTTACACATCACAGACATTTCTGGCAACTCAAGCACAGTGCTTGCCCTTCCTTGTCCTGCAGCCAGAACACTTCTGCACCACAGTAAGGCAGTTCAGCTGTATAAAAAGGATTGGAATTCTTAGCATGGTGACACATGTCTAACTTTGTTAGGCGTCTCCAAATTGTAACAGAGTCCTCAGACTTCAATGTGCAGTTTGTCACTGCAAAAACATCAGCTCCTTTACAAGCACAACACATTAGCAATGTGCATTGTTGCCCTATACTCATCAACCAGAAGTATTATTTTTATTTGACTGTAAGTGGCATGTTTTCTTTACTGGCTTCCTTCCAAATTAATCTATTACTCTAAGCTGAGGTAGTAGTGCATGTTTTCATTGCTTACAGTGATACATTTTTCTCTTCAGAGATATAAACACAACATTGCCCAAAAAAGGCATAGTGACAATGCTCAGGAAAAAAAGCCCAAAGCATAAATAAACCTCATTCTTCCTCTCCTTGACATTTCAGAGACAATCCTGCAGCAAACTCCAGCTCCTTTGGCTAGCCACTAAAATCAGCAAAGGTGCAAGCCAAGGCAGAGCCACAAGCCTTCAAAAGCTGCTGGGGAAAGTGGTACAGGAAGCTTGTGGAGTGGCCCTGTCTCCCTGCTGTTTCTTCTCACACCAGACTGTGCATCTCTGTCCTGTAGCTCCCCATTGTGACTGGAAGTGCAGTGACAGCCATAGCTGTCACCTGGAAGCACCCTTCCTTTGGAAAACCAATGAATCACATGAATCAAAAGTCAAATGCAATGCAGAGGACGAAAGCTGCTGCATCTTCAGCAGGTGCTGGGCATGGGCACAGCTGTTTGCAGGAGAAGATGACTGAAGATTTAAAATTACAAAATCAAGGTGCACAAAATAAAGGACTAACTAGCTTTCTTTCATTCCCTGAAAATATTTCCTTATGATCTAAACTGTGTGGCACCGATTTGGCAGCTTAGGTGATCGTATGTGAAACAAGCCAGGGTTGTGTGTCTCATTTCCAGGTTTTTACTGTCATTATTCCTCACTAAACTTGGACTGCTTCAAAACTTACTTTCCTATCTTTCTTAAAAGCTGTAGCCTTGTACAAGTGAAAACCTACAACATTTTTCTGCAGCCAAAGTCTGCCTGGAGAGTGAAAACCTTCCTCTGCCATGGTCACGCAGCATTTTTTAGGGGTGTACAAACCAGATTAGCTCAGAGGGGTCCCAAGATTGGTTAAATATCGAATCAAAATTAATTGCCTAATTAATTGAACTAGGCCTCACCTCCTCCAAAATGACTCGACCTGTTCAGCACTGGAAAAGGCTGCTGTTGACACTGCCCCTGTTTGTCTGGCTGCATGTCAGGCCAGGAAAGTATATTTAGCTCCAGTGCGCTTGCAGGATTGCATCTCGCAGTTCCACAGGAAATCTCTGGAGTCAGAGCTAAAGATATCACTGCACACTCAGAAATTCACAGCCAGCTGTAAAAGTGGGGCTTCAGTGGTGGTCAGAGTGCTCAACAGCTTCCTTTCAAATGAGAAACGAGGTTGAATAAAACACTT
Organism: Cyanoderma ruficeps; assembly: GCA_008694505.1. Taxonomy (NCBI): domain Eukaryota; kingdom Metazoa; phylum Chordata; class Aves; order Passeriformes; family Timaliidae; genus Cyanoderma; species Cyanoderma ruficeps. The sequence goes on along the minus strand of VZDJ01000057.1, from coordinate 1,288,672 downwards.
CACTGTGCTTGGTTCACGGCAGGCTGGGTGCACCCATGGAACCCAAAACAGCAACAGAGGAGGCTCTTCTCTTGCTGGGATAAGGCTGAATTGATACATCCTGTTCCCAGTCCCACGCTCATGAGTACATGGGAGGGGGAGAAGTCTGAGGAGAGAGAACCGGGGACTAGTGCTGAACAAGCACACAGAGATCTCCTCCTCCTCTTCCTCTGAAGCTTTCAGAAATTTTAAGAATTGTCAGATCCATTTCAAGAGAGAGAAATCATAAAAGAAAGCACACATCTAACATAGGCTTTCTTTTCCATAAAGATTTTCTACACATGGGTTGTGGTGCCAGTTCCAGGGCAAGTGAACAGACAGAGAACCCTGTCAAATTCTTGTCCCTGATGTTTTGAAATGGCATTTTTCCCAATGCTCTCATGGCTCCTGAGCAACCTCCCCAGCACTGGGCAAGCATGGGGCACCTTGGCCACTGTTGCAGGAGCCCTCTTGTTAGAAGGTAGAAATGAGCCAAGGCACAGACTGCTTGTTTATCACAGCATGAAAAGAGTCCTGGTTTATTCCTCTTCCAAGCTCAGCCATCCTGACTCTAACCATTCACTGACTGTGCCTGCAGCAAGCCCCTACTGGAGGTTTCCCTTGCAGCCTCTGACTGCTGCTTATTTCCTGCTGAGCTCTGACTGCAGGATTTTCCCTGGCTAGACGGTGGCTGCAGTTTCCAACAACAGGCTCTGACTGCACACCCAGACTGACCTCACAGCAGGGATTCTCTCTCCCCAGCATCCTTCTTCATGATCCTCTGGTTCCCTCTTCCTCAAGGTTCCTCCTCCTTCATGATTCCCCCTCACCAGCTGACCCACTCCCTTTTATCACACTTGTATTTATTGGATACAGCTCTGACTTCTCAGGGCCAAGGCTGTCTTGGGTAATTAACACAGCTGTTACTTAGCAGGAATGAGGTCACTTGTATTCCCTCCTCCTACAGGCCACAGCCTCACCTACTGCCTCAGTCTTGGAGAAGGATCAGGCTCCTCCACTTCACCACAGTTCAGGCATGAATACAACACAAACCCTTTCCTTACTGAGATAATGAAAAGGCAGGATGCAAAAACAGCTCCTGTTTTCTGTCAGTGCTTTCTTACTCTATCTTATAATTTCTTCTCAAGTGATGGCTAGCTGACTGTTCGCATTTCATCTCAGCTTCGAGAACGCTCTGTACCATCCAAGTAATTCCAGTCAGCCAGAGCACACCTCTCTTTGCTCAGTGACAGGACAGCTCAGTGTGTTTATGAAGCTAGATCAAAAAGGAGTAAGTGTAAACAAGTTGTCCCTCTTTGAAGAGCTCCTTGGGATCCAGAGCATTCTGTCAATAGCAATGTAAGGAAGCACTGTGGCCTTAGGGTCCTGCATGCTTTTGAAACAAGAAAAAAAGGAACTCATTTCAGAATCTTGTTTGGATCAACCTGTTTTCTTTCAGGCAAAAAGCCTGAGGTGCCGCCTTGCCTACAGTGGGGTGCCACCTTGCCTGCAGCTGACTGGTCTCCCAAGAACAGATAAACTTCTTTGTTTCCAGACAGGTCATTAACTGGTGGAAAGGAGGCCGGTAGGTATATGGAGCTTTAGGAGGTGTGCAGGATATGTTTTTGTTAACCCTACACAGGAGAAGATGTCGTAAGACTGGTGTCTGGCAGCCTGATACATTCACAATGCAGATTTTGGACAAATCACTACTGTGCCTGATGCGTTAGCATCTCCACCCCTACAGAACGGCAACAGTCCCTCTGATTCCAACAAAATGCCCCAACCCCAGCAAGGCAACAGGATCCAACAGGAGCTACAGTGCCAGCATGCTTTAGTTACATTCTCAGATCAAACGTTTTCTCCAAATTAAAGTCCAGAATTGTATTTCTTATCTGCATGCACCTAAACAAATCAACTGACAAAAGACCTTTCCTGAAGACAGAAGAAAGGAAATAAATTCCTCTATCCTATGTGATTCCCACTTCCTTTGAGCAATGTCACTAAAAACATAGGTTAAGGAGCAGGCAGGAGAAGGAGAGCAGGATTCTTGGCTAAAACTGAGGGATTTGTTATGACCCAGGCAGTGCCAGCTTCTGTGGATGCAGAGACAAGCATTTCCTTGTTTCTGTCAGGGTGAGATGGGGCAGCAGAGCCCCATGAATCCATCAGGATTGTAGGGAGCTGACAGCAGTGTGTTCCCCCTTTAGCAAACTGCTTCCCCTTTGTCAGGTGCCACATGAGTGCTGCACAGTACCAAACACACACCTGGCCACTCCTTATGGGCACTTCTGCCACACCAGAGCAAGGCTGTCACTGCCAGAAGATTTAAGGGAGGATGTGGAGATGAAGGCCAAGGCAGGCCATGGTTGTTGCAGCTCTGGGCTGCTTTTGGCAGCACTGATGGCTGTGGTGGCGTCTCTTGGGCTGTGCCACACCACTAGCCTCACTCACTGCTGTTTCCACTGGAAGGAAAGTTTAGTGAACAGGAGACCCCCCCCAAGCAGGGGGCAACCCCAGAGATTTCCTGTGAGTGGAAGAACTGAGGAAGGTGTGGAGCCCTTCAGCATCAAGGCTCTGGTCCAGCTGCCAGAGCATGTGCCAGGGCACAACACTGCTCAGCAGCCTGCTCTCCTGGGGTGGCTCTTCAGCACAGTGACAGCTCTGCAGAGCAATGCACCATGCTCCCAAAAAGTTGCAATGCCAAGTCGTGACTTGAGTGGCAGACAATGGGAGTCAAGCCACAATCCCTCGAGTATGCACCAGATACTTCAACTGTAAAACCACTGCTTTGGTTAAGCTGTCTACACCTGTCTACACTTTCTATTATGCAATTTGCTTTGAGATAGAAAGGCTCTCTTTGGATAATCCCAGCATTTTAGACCTATACTGCCAGCAGTGCTCTCTAAGGGCACTGTTTAGGGAAGTGTCACATACAAATGACAGAATCACAGAAGGCGATGATGGAGAAGATCAGCTAGCCCGTCTCTCAGCTCCCATGAGGACATTTTAGTCCAATTGGAATTACTGTAACGAGAGAATCTTGCAGCACATCAATGCTCCTTAACAAACAATAAAAAGCCTGGGAATAGGAGGTGATCAAGAAGTTTGTGATATATGCCTGTTAGCAGACAGGTCCTTCTAGAGACGGCCTGGAGAGTGCTCTTGTTAAAAGCCAATTGGATGAGTGACATTTAAAAAAAAAAAAGGGATACATGTGTCACTTTTCCACAGCTTCCCCCTGGCTCAGTTCAGACAATTATGGCATAACTACCGGGGTTAAGCTGAAGCCTTCCACTGTGTCAGAGTATAAGACGGAGAGGGACACTCAACATCTACAGGTATTGAAATCTCATTTGCAGGAAGGGAAGGCATCCTCTGCCAGCTTGCTTTCACATCAGAAAGAAGAAAGCCAAAGTCGGTACAAAGGAAAAATGTGGTGGGTGTTTTTTCCCCAGCCGCCTTTACCCGTGGCCTTTTACTCGCATGGCTGCTGGGAGAGGAGCCTCAGAGGGTCTCTGGAGTAAAACTGCTTTGCCATTTCACAAAAGAGGAATGTTGTCTTCCCTACAAGCCTCCCCATGATGAGCTCCATCAGAAGCTTTCCGAGCTAGTTTCTGTCAGAGCCACCAACATGCCACAAGCCTGCTGGGTCCCAGCCCAAGGAGGGGTGACATGCCAGAGGGTACAGGCTGTGCTGGCAGTGAAACCACATCCCTGCATGTGCAGCAAGGTGCCACTTGACCATCCTCCCTGGATGCACTCCCTGAGGCTGCCACTTGGGACTGAGAGAGGAGATCTGGGAGCTTAACTTTAACCAGAGGTGTCTACTCAGACATCAGATGCCTCTGAGTTTCACTCAGCTCCAAAGTGCTGCTGAGGCTTGGCAAACACATCCCAATGGGAAGGTGAGAGATAGATAAAAAGTGATCTGCAAGCTTCCACAGCATGGGAGTGAAATGCCTGACTCACAGTACTGAAGGGGATAAGAAATTGCTCAGGCTTTTAATGACTTGTGCCATGCAATCAACATCAAGCTGTAAATACCACTGGAAGATGCAGCTCCCTGGCAATCACTGCTTCTGCAAGACACAGAATGACAGGATGCTCCTGGTTTCTGGAGTGCTGCAAATCGCAGTGCTGCAGCTCTCTCATGTTTCAAAATCAGGAGCTCATCTTGCCTTTCTCCACCAGAGAGTTAAGGAGGGAAAGTACACCTGCAGCTGGTTCTGTTCCAGATGTAAAACTTTACATCCATGGAGTACAGAAACTTGCTTATACAAGAGCTGTAGCGAGACATTCAATCATCTGACTCCAGGAATCCAAGTCTTGGGACAAAACCCAACAGATAAAATCCCACAATGTAACAACATTACCACTTGACTTATACATGGCCAGATTCCAAAAAGGATTAATGGAAGAGACACCATTTTCCCTGAAGAAATCCAGGAAGGCAGAAACTTAAGGCAAAATCATGTAGAAATTGATTAACTATTTCTAGAGTTGCCAGTGTAACAAAATGTTATTATGGCATTTAGTTACGTTTCGAATTGGAAAATAGGTTTTGCTTCTTCCTTAATACCCATTTCTTAAGACTTTTCCCCTCAAAGTTTAACCGATTATCTGGAGCACTGCAAGCAAAGAAACACAAGATGCAGCAGCCCTTTGCTTGCCCAGAATCCACTATGAGATCCTGAATGTATTATACAGTGGGGATAATATTTTCAGTGTGTTGTGACACATGTGCAGAGTGTTACTGCTTCTTCCACACACGTCTCATTGCTTTCAGAGCAAAATTTGTTCTTGGACGCTTGCAGAGAGACCGTGCCAAAAACAATGGATGTGCTTGTACAATTTCAAACACCAGGTTTTGGCTTCCTGGAGGGAAAGTTTTTGTTGTTGATTGGTTTTCAGCAAAGGCACAGGGAACCACCCTTCTGCAAAACAACAAATTACGAGTGTTTCCCTCAACCACACACATGCTCTGTGGAAACTTAAGAGGATTCATTTGGGAAAGCAGGGATGGACTGTACCAAGGTCTGGAAAGGAAACGTTTATTTCTTTTTCTTATTTTTCTCACTGTTAAATGATCTGCCTCTCCTTCAGGCCACGGTACACACTGCATAGCTTTAGCTTTAGTTGCTGCCCACATACATCTCTGCTTGTGAGGTTCACACGATTACCTTACTTCATGAAGCATATCCCAAACTTCACATCATAGGAGATGTGGCAGAAAGCAGTAACCCTTCATGAAGAAATAACACTTGTGAGGAATTTTACTGCTGTGTCCACTTTTGATACAAAGAAAGAGAAGGGACAGCTGGCTGCGGGAAGGGGAAAGAACAAATTTTTACCTTCTGGGTCAGCAAAGCCACAGTAACTTCTGTTCAAATCTTCTATATGATGCCTCTTTATGCTGACTGCTCTCCATCCATTCTCAACAGCTCCCTGTTTTAGTGCATGGCCCATCCTTGCCTTCTTCTACTTTTCCACATTAGTCTGCAGCAGCATGTAAAGTGCTCCAGGATTCTCAGCCTCAACATGTTCCATTATTCAACAGAAACATGTGTTTCCAGGGACTGTACATGCAGGCACACACGTGGCCCTCTCCTTCACACCAGTATCTTTTCTACTGACCCAAATGAAACTTGTATTGTAACAAACTAGTCCCAAACCAAACAATTTTAGATTGCTGTTGTGGTTGGACACTGGCAAATGCCAGGCACTCACAAGAGTTCTTCGCTTAAGTACCGTGACAGAAGACAGAATTGCGCTTGTGGTCAGGTCCAGGCTACTGAAAGTTTCAGCAGCCAAACTGGTTTGGAAAAAAACCCCACAAGCATCTATTTACAGATCCACATACCACCAATTGGATTTTATTTTCATCCACAGTGGGATCTTCCATCTATATAGCCTTTGAAATATGAATCTGAAACTTTTTGCTGGGGGACAGAATTCAAAATCATTTGTTACCCAGTGTCATACTCCTGAGTTTATTTCTACTATTTTTCCTTACTTCTGCTAAAATAATAAATAATAAATACTGATGGCAGCAGCAGCAAGAGCAGCTGAAACATCCAAACCAAATCCATGCTACAAAAGAAAGCAAGTAATAAAATTCCTCTCCTTCTCCTTTACTTTCTTTTCCCATTTTCCCCCAAGGATTCTACTGTCATTATTGTCCACTTAATCTTTTGCTTCCCCTGTTCCTTTCTACCAAGGGGTGTGAAGGACTGGAAGAGGTCAGAGGATTTCACATCAGTCCTCCACTTATTTTAGGTACTGGCTGCTCCTGGAATATGTAATTAAATCCTAACAACTGGGTAAGAAGAAGGTGTCCCTACTAAACTTTGTTCTGAAATATTAAATACTAAATCTGTGAAGTACTAAATCTATGACTTTCATACCAGGTGCAGGAAGTGTCCTGTGGGATCTCTGTGCCAGGCTGGTTTCTGGATCTTCCTTCCCTAAAACAGCCACAGTAACAATTTATGAGTTTATAAGTTGACCTGGTTAGTGTAATGTTTACCATGTAAATGTAATGATTTTGTTTCATTAAAGGCTATCACGAATGAAACAAGTAGTCCTGACAAGACATCCATGAGGGGTCATGGGTCTGCTGAGAGACAAATGTGCCCTATTAGCACTCCAGGTTTGACCACCTGCCTCTACCCAGCTAACAAATGGTTTGGGAAGGACTCCACACAAATCAGGGGGGAATAAGAATAAAAACTGAGGAAGTTCAGAGAGGAACTCTACAAAAAAGGAAAAGCATTTGCTGAAGAAGGACAACGGAGAAGGACATCTGCTGGGATGTCCTGAAAAATCTACTGGAGGTATCATCTGCTGAACAGGCAGGTGTGCATGGGCACCACTGGTTTAAAATATGTTTCACCACAGGGACTGTCCCTACTGTTAATATAGAAAACTTGGTTTGCCACTGGTCATGTCCTCCTATGAGGAAGCCAAATAGATTTTCCCAAACTCAGCCCAGCTGACCACAAGTTAGTACTCACAGCCTACAGCCCAGTGTAGCAGCAGGAAGTTGTCAGACATGAGACTGGGAAAAAGTAACAGCTTGATGCCCAAGCCTTGAAAGGCAGAACTGAGAGTGCCCAGTAAGGAAACAGAGGAGTTCCTCTGTTCTGTCCCTGTTGCAAGTCTCGCTTGAGAGTTAGAAGCTTTAGAGGGTTAACTTTCATTGCAGTTTTCCACTTAATAAATGCACAGAATTAGTGTGAAGGAGCTGGAGGAAGAGAGACCAGTTGTAATTGGGGGCACACCAGAGGGCCAGAGCCCTACCTTAGCCATTGTGTGTGGCTTTCTTCACACATTAATGCCTTAGGTTACAATGTAAGATGAAAAAAAAAAAAAGAGAGAGAGAGAGAGAAAGTATTCTATCACCATCTCCATGTCTCCATAAGCTGTTAAAATCACGTGGGGCAGTGTTCTTTATCTCTTCCATGACTCATCCCTGATAACTCCAGGGCATATCTTCTGCTAATGGGCCACCAAAGTCTGACTGCAAGACTCTTAAAATTACACCATCCCATTGTGAGATGCTCCGCCCAGGGGGAGGAACCAAACATTCCTACCTGGATATAATCTGAGGTTTGGAACACCACAAGCAACCTTATCTATTGGATTCCCAGAGGACAAGAGCTACATAACCACCACTGGACCTTCAGAGGAGGACCAACCACGTCTACAGGATCACTGCTTCAACAGAACCACATCTGTCACTTCAAGAGGACTGCAGCCACCATTTAATTGGACTCCTACCCCAGCCTGGCCAACAGGGTGTCAGGTGACTCTGTCAGGTTAAGCCAGTGGGGTTTTTTGCATTTATTTTCAATTTCCTATTAAATTGTAGTTCTGACTTGGAGTCTCCCACTGGTTTGCTTTCAGTTAGGTACAATTAGGAAGGCTGACAGAGCAGCTTTACTAGTCAGTTGTATTTTTTACCCTGACAGTAGTTTGGAACCAAGTTACTCTTCAAAGCTGACAAATACAGACAATGAAAACACATGTTCTGCTGCCCCTTGCTCTCTCACAAGTGCTTTTCTCTATAGAGACACAGACACATTTAAAAAATAAGCAAGAAAAATTGTCCTACATTAGAATTTTATAATCATCAAGCTAGGGGACTTGTGCAAGGACACTGTGTTTATCAGAACTAGATTCCTGACAGGAAAACACTGTAGCTGATTGGCTTCTTAAAAAAAGGAAAAGAAAACAAAAGGAAAAAGTAACATGCCTGTGCAGCAGAAATTATAGAGGCAGTCCCTCAGACCAGGCAGCAAGAGACCTGGCAGTTTTCTCTGGCTGTGTAGCTCAGTGTGACTAACATGACCAAATGTCAACACATGCTCCCTAAACCCTCAACCAGCCTAATCTAGCAGGGACTATCCTCGGCAATGAGGAGTTCCTTAAATCAAGGATCCAAGCATCAGTGTGATGGATGCGCTGCTCCAAGCGATGTGGAGCATGGCCAGGCTGGGTGAGCTGATAAACAGCCACCCAGGGCTGATGAGATCTGCCTGCTCCTCTCCTGCACAGTCGCAGTGCTGTATCCAGGGCTCACGGCACAGAAATGTGCTGCGGAGCCCAAGCCTGCACTGGATCCATCCTCCTGCCGGGAGTGAAGGGCTCTAAGAACCACTTTGCCTCCTCATTTGCAGTCAGGCTTTGCTTTCCCCTGCCGAACACCTACGTCCCTGCCTCCCAGCTCTCCATCGTGGGACAGCCAAAATGGATTGGTTGCTCTGCAAACAGCACAGAGGGGAGCAGCTCTCAGCTGCCACTCGCTGCAACTGCCAGGGAGTGTTTGTTGGGGTGGCTGGTGGCAGACCTCTGCATAACTGGGAGTGAATGGGGCTTCTGTGTGCCTTTCATGCCTTTGTGTACAACTGAAGTGAGGGACAATGAGAATGGAAACATTTTTCCTGTTCTTGACATCCAACTGCCTCCTGGAGGATACAGTCTCCACCAGACAGATGGCTAATTTCTTTACCCTAACCTCCTCCTCCAGCACTCCAGTGTTAGTATGATGTTCTGCCCTGGAGTGAAGCCCTAATTGCTGTCAAACGTTCAGAGACAAAAGTGGTTGTCTATATATCATTCATGCAAGTGTTGTTACCAGGGTGTGAATTAAACAGCAGAAGCCACTTGTCAATTGACTCCAACCTGAGCCATTTTGCTCAAACCCTGGCTTGCGTTTTAAAGGATCAAGGTTGACGATTTTTATTTCAGTGCAGGCAGGGACTGTGTGCACAAGAACATGCAGCATTATTCACTAAAGGACCCTCAGCTGCTCTGCCTTCATTAGGCTTACAAAGGACATGGGGTGCTCTTTCCCCTGATCATTCAGAAATCCTCCCACGGAAGAAAAATGTTCATTTTCCTTTGTCCTCACCAGCTAAACCCAAGGGGCTGTTCAGCATGAAAAGCGCACTGAGCACAAAGCCAAGACACAGAGTTCCTCATTTGTCTCGCTCACATACGAGACATATTTTGGGACCGACGAAGTTCTTGTTTCCCGAAGATGAGGCTACCATGGAACAGACAGGTAATACTAATGGCCAGACGGTGACAGTCAGCTATTGGGAGGCTGATTAGATGCACATTTATTGTCTAATTATGTTGTGTGACAGCACAGGCTGCTGAACACCATTTTAACATGCAGAGTAACACCTCAGGAGGCTCTTCATTATGCATTCAGTGGGCTATTTTCAGACTAAACAGCATGTCAGTGGCTGTGTTTATCCTTTTCCACCTGGGCAGAGGAAACAGTTCAATGTTCCTCCAGGGAATTAATACATATTACAACCCACACGTTGATTCTCCTCAACAGACAGAAATGGCCAGACATATTACATGTTTCCAGAAAATATTGAGGTCCTGACAAAGAGGGATCGCTGGGGGAAAAAATGAGTTTGAGCAGAGATCCTGAATTTAAAGGAAGCCAAATTCTCCATGATCAGCATGAAACCCTGCCTGCTTTCCCCCCATGCTGAGGTGCACATGCACAGGCAGAACATGGACATGCAGAGCCTCTTGTGCAACAGCTTCTGACAGCACTGTGAGAAGGAAATGCTTTTCCTGGGTCTGAAAGTGATGGTGAGAGTCCTGCGAGCCAACCCACATCAGTATCTGCCCTGGAATGCCGCTGGGCTGAGAAGACAGCATCTGCAATGGGGCTCATGGGGGCCTTCCCCCTCTCCCTGTCTCTTTTCCAGCGTGATTTACTTCCACTTGCTGAGAATACTTCATCTCATACCCTTTAACAAATTCTGCCGGTGGCTTCCTGGGAATGGATTCATTCCCAGGCCTGTAATTCCACAGCAGTGACTAAAAAATGTACAAATCAGTATTCTTCCTCTTCTTTTTCTTCCCTTAACCCACACAGCTTTGATTAAAAAAATGGCACCACCAAGAAGCTACTCTCCGCAAACCTTGGATAACACCTGGTAGTTTTCCTAGATATAGCAAGGCCAACAAAGAGCAATAAAACTCTTACAGCATGCCCATGTGTTTTTGGCTTACACAGGGGAGGGGACAGGATGGACAAGGCCTGTCTAGAGATGGTGAGGGTGGGCAACAACACTGCCAATGGTGGCAGGGAGAAGGGGTGAGGGAAGGGAGGTGGGCAGTCGAAGCCTCATGGCAGGAGAGTGGCATCAAGGGCAGATCTTTTCCTTTGAGAGCTCATGGCCTGGCACAGACTGGGAGGTGCAGAGAGGAACCTGAGCCCTGAACTCAGCCCACCATGTCAGGCTCCCACTAGGGATTCAAGCCAAGATGCTGACTCTGCCATTATTTATTCCCAGATTTTTAAGTGGCTGCTCTACAGTACTTACCAAGTTTGGCACAGTCTGGGCTCAGAGCAGCGTGAGATCCAAACGGAGCCACTGCTAATTATACACCTCTAATTAAACACAGAGACATGGTGGGTGGTTCTTGAAGTCCCTGAGATGAAGATCACTGAAAGCTCAGAGAGTCTCTTGGGGAAAGCTCCATAGCCCTCTCATGCACTCACATCCCTCCTGAGGCATTGGCTTCCACCCACTGCCCAGGATGGGATGCTATGTTGGAATGCCAGGTCCACGGGCTCAGGCTGGTCACCGGCAGGTGCTTAATCTTCCCCCCCATCCCCCCCTCTATTTTCAGGACATGGGAGGGCAGCGAAGGAGGAAGCAACATGTGTTCTGTGAGCAGCTCTGACATGGGAGATCACAAGGTCAGTGGTCCCTCCTCTCCACCAGTAAAACCTAAACCCAGCTTGAAATGAAAGAGTGTTTATTGAAATTGACATTTCTATGGTGTCTGCCCAGCTGATTAGAAGTAACAGCTGTGAAGCCAGCAGTGAAGAGGCCTGATATCCCAGAAGCTTCAAAAACACTTTATATCCTGCTTTATTACCGATTTAACAGCCACATGAAAAGATTTAGAGTCAAGTTTCTGCAGACTGAGAGGACCACACAGCTCCCCATCAGCACCTGCAGCACCTCTCTGGGGCTGGGGCACACACCAGGAATGGTCATGTGAGCACCCATGGGACCTGGGAGGGTCTGCTGGCACCTGCAGAAGGTGGAGGTGATTCCCAGCTGCTCCAGGCTGGGCAGTGGAGGATGGGGGTGCTGCTGGCACCTCCTCAGGGGCAGGTATGGTCCCCCTCAAAGTGATGGCAAAGTGCATTTGGGAAGGTTTTCTGTGGCAGAGGAATATTGAATTCATTATGCTTTAGGGAAAAACTTAGAGGTTAAAATGAAATGGCAGCAGGTGCATCTAATAAGATTACAAGGTTCCCCTGGGATGCACTGGGAGAGCAGTTTCACTGTATATTTCAAACAAGGTTACACTGTTAAAATCAACAGGATTTTAGTTGCAAAAGGCGAGCTAATTGGGAATTCAATTCATGATTATTCAGGTATAAGGCATAACACAGCCAGAGATGTGCTCAAATAAAATCTGCTTGATCCAAGTTAGGAAGAACAAAGTGGATGTACCTCCTGAGTACAAATGTATGAGACCTGAGTATGGAGATACAGGTGGAAGGTACATGTTGCAGAGATTTCTGTACTATCATTAAAAAGACATTACAGTGGAAACAGAATGAAATATATCATGCTAAAATACCATTTAGATTCTGAGGCCCTCTGCTTTAACACTTTGCACAGCCTCAGAGGAGGGGCTAAATATGCCACCATACCACCCTGAACGAACCAAGCAGTTTCCAGATCTGTAGCTTACAGATAACCTTATGCAATGAACTGAAATAAACCTTAGACTTTACTATGTCTGTAAAAAAAAACAGAACAAACTGTAATTCCGCCATGTTGCATCTAAGCAGAACCTGTACAGCCACCTTTCAGACATGCTTATAAGGCAGAACAGACAGCCTGAATGGAGGAGGATGCTCTGAAGATCCTATACAACCCTCAAATAAATCTCTGAATTTCTATTTGAGCCAATCAATCTGGCTTTCCAAGTGTCAGCTGGTAACACATCTGTCAGCATCCAAGTGCTGCAGTAACAGGGTAAGCTGTATTCACAGCTGGAAACTTAGCTTAGTGATTGCTTACACTTAAGTAGAAGATAACCCTGGATTATGCATTTCACACAGTAGAGGTTAAAAACAGGGCTGGGGTTTGTGTTAATGCCAGTACAATGTTTCTCTCTGACCCCAAGCACATGCGAGGTTGCCTGTACTAATGTTTTCCCTCAGTTCCACCTTCTGTGCTGTCCAGGAAAAATAAGGGAGAGCTCCCACGGCAACAGGGACTCACTTGCACAGCTTGTAGATCCAAAAGGAGATAGCTTTAACTGTAAAAAATCCTATCCTAATCTCTGTGGGAAGCTTCCAGCTTTGGCCTGTGAGCATACACTTGCTTACCTTTATATCATGGCACTGACTTGCACGTTGACAGCTGCTTTTACTATCAACACAAGGTGTCCAAGTACCCCTGGGATGCTACCAGCCCTCATGAGCCTGTAGGGCTCAGGTTTAGAGATCATCTCTGAATGTTCCACCTGACAAGGGAGCAGTGAGGTAGACATTTTAGCTGGCTAAGTAGAAATGTGATCCTCAAGCCAGCTCCAGCAGAACCATGTGCAAACTAGAGCCCTAGTAAACTCTACAGGAAGATAGGAAGAAGATTATTTTAAAACCCAGTAAGGAAACAACTTCACCATGACTCAGAAGCACTTCAAGGGGTCACAGTCAGTCAGTTAACAGGAATGAGCACACATTTAACTGTAAAAGAGATGCAGACTCTTCTACACTTTCAGTGAAGGTTTCCCAGAGCTTTATTCACAAAGGAGTACTCCTTTAGCTCTCTGGGAGCTACCTGGAACACACCAACTTCAGCAGCCTGGGTCTCATGGGGGAATCTTGCCCAGTTTTCTGGACAGCTATCCTATGAAGCAACATCCCTGTATTCAGTGTAACAAATGAAACACCTGGCAGCTGGCCCTGGGATTGCTTTTTGGAACTGCTAGGAGAGAGAGACAGTCCCTCTCTCTGGGCCATCCCCTCCTTTTCCCTCTGGGAGCTCCCATAGTCCCTCACTCTCTGTCTCAGTCTCCCCCCCAGTGAAATTGGAACCACTCCCTCACCATCAGTCAGAGCTGGTGAGAGATGCCAGTGACTAAATGTGGCTCTCAGTGAGGCCATCCAGAGGCTGCAGCAGGGAGCAGGGACAGCTCACCTCCCTCTCCCATGCCAGCCCACAGGATCAATGAGCCTGTCTGCACGGGTGGGATGGTGGCTCTCCAGGTTACAGTCCTCACTAAGTGCCATAAGGGCTCCAGTGCAGGAAATCAGCCCTTCCCTATCACACCACCTGGGAACTGCCAGTTTTTCCACCCAGTCAGCAGCTTCCTTAGAACTGTGACCCACCATGAAATAGAATGAGGGTGCAGATATTTTAACACCATTTTATGATTTCTAACAGCTTCACCTCAAAGGCAAGGTGCTTTTTAATTCTGGTTAACTTTTAAACAGCAGGAAATGTAGTTTAATATGTTTTACAAAAGTGCTAGGAACAGAAAAGGAAAAATGTAAGCAATTGGGAGAACAAATGGAACAGGAAACTGAATGTTGTACCTGCAAGACAGTACATACTTTTAATGCAGAATTGATTAGAATGAACCAGAGGGTTTAAGAAACCAAGAAGTGTGTACTAGGGAAAGAGTAGGATGCCACTGCTGACCCAGAGGTCTTTATCCCAAACGACTTCACTCTTGGCTCTTTAACTCTTTGTGTCCCAGTCTTCCTAAAAGGGAAATCAGCTGCTTCCTTTCTGATAATTAGGAGGATAACCCCATCACTAACTAGTGCTGTTGGCAGATCTACTGTGATGACAGAGGGGGACTGAGCCAGGAGGGCTCCCCAAGCTTGGTCCAGCCTGTGTGGGAAGCAGGCTGAAACCCCTGCACTCTCCTGCAGCATGCAGGCTCACTCACCTTCCATCTGTCAGTCAGCTCACCAGCACTGACAGATGAGGCTGGGGCTGTGTCCATCCCACTGCACTTCCACAGTGGGCTACCTGTGTGGTAGGGAGAGCTTCACTGCTGGAAAAGCCTCTCCTGCACGGCTGCAGTCCATTAAGGCAAACTGCAGTCTGTGCCAGTTCACCTTAATGTGCTGGGCTGTGAGCTGTGGCTGTTCAGGAGCTGTTTCAAAAATGATTAAGTGGCTCTCGCTCCAAGGGCAGCTACTTTGGGATCAGGGATGGATGACAATTGGGAACAGCAACTTCCTTCACTGCTGCACGTTAACTGACATGTTTCCAGGCCAGGGCCCTCAGAAGGAGGGAGGGTGACCAAGGGACTCACCACAGCCGGATTTAATACTGACCATGTCAGGTACACATGTGTGCGTGGCACACACGTGTGTAAGGCCACGTGCCATCCCTTTATAGGTGTTCTCCCACACACCTTAACTCATTCCCATGCACAGACAAGCCCATAAAGGATTTTTTTCTCTCTGTTGCAAGTGCCTGTATGATTTTAAAGAGAGAGAGGAGTGCCTGAAGCGTATGGAAGTGGCAACCCAAAAAGGGGGGGATGCTGCTGCTCTGAGGGCAATGCCCAGACCTCGGCACTTGTGGAACCTGGGAGCGAGCAGCAAGAGAGTGCACAGAGAGCACACATTTGTTCCCTCTTCTCAGCCCAGAGACTGTGCTGGAAACAGTGCAAGCAACTTGTCTGGGAGACTGACTCCAGCTGCCAGTCAGCCATGCTGGCTGCGCTCCTTTGTTCCTCAGTCTTTCTCTCAGGGCCCTGCTCAGAGGGAGACTGCAGCATGTGCTCAGCAGCTGGGCTCCATGCCCACAAAAAAGGAAGGGAATGAGATGTCTGACACACTGGCAGAGCAGCTTGTTTGCAGCAAGGAAAAGAAGCCATGTCAGCTCTGGTGCTGCACTAAGAATGGCAGTGAGCTTGCCCTGTGGAGATCAGCAGAATAAGCGGGTGCCACAGAACCGATTGGTGCAGGTTGTATTTCAAAGCCAAATTGCTGAACAGCAATACCCACCTGCAAGGCAGCAGGCAGGGCTCACACGGAGAACCAGCAGCACTCTTAGGAGATGCTGAGAGCCAGCATGTTGCTGCTCCTGCAGCAGTGGCTTTTGTGCCACCATGCAACTCTCCTGCCCGCCTCATGTATCCCTCCCATAACCTCGAGGCTGCTCCAGGTAGGTTGCAAGGGGTGGTGGGCTCAGGGGAGAGGAGTCCGCTCCAGCGTGGCCCAGTGGCAGAACAGGAACACAAACCAGACCTCCAGGCTCCCACTCTGGTCTCATGCCCATCACCTTTAGCTCCCTTGTTCACACGCACCGACTCTATTTTATATATAATTTACATTTTTATTCTTAGTCGCAGCTATGGCGCCAAAAGTACTCAGGCCACAAAACCCACTCTGGGGTTTGACAAACGCTTAAGAAAAGCTCATTTTGAAGCAGCAGTTGCAGATTTATACTAAATACGATAACAACTATACCCTGCTGCTTCTGCCCTGAAAGAGAAGGCTTGAATTGAGCAATGCCCTCTCCGTGGAGTTTGTGCCTGGTGGCCACTCCTGTAGCGCTGCTTCAGATCCCTGTTATTTTATTATCCCCATCTTTATGAGTTCCCAGGGAAAGTGCAATCACAGCTTTGCGGCTTCCTGGAGCAGCTGTCCCCCTGCACTGCTGCAGCCAAAAAAGCTGACACCAGAGCCTGGCACTCTGTTTTTTATTGCCGTTCTACTCCTAATTGGAGCAACACGGAGCATGCAGAGTCATGCACCAACCCAAGGAGATATTAGCTAATTGAAATCGTGCCCCACTGCATTAAACGTTAGTCCCTTAAATCAATCTCTTCCTTCTTCCTCTCACCTCCATCTCATTCTCTCCACCTTCCCTGCGCCTTCATCCTTCCCTCCCCCTCTCCTTCTCAGCCCCTCCTTCCCCAAATCCTCCCCCACCGTCTGACTTCTAATCCCTCTAGGGCAATTAAAAGCAGGACCAACAACAAAGGGAAGGCAACAGGAAACCCTATTATTCATCCCCTGCAGCACATTGTCCCCTCGGGTTTGCAGCACCCACCCCTGCCCCAGGAGCGGGGCAGGGGTCCCCACAAGCTGGGGTACCTGGGGTGCTGTGCAGTGGCTGTGGGTGCCTTCCCCCCTCCCTGCACCTAAGAGGCACTCGTCTTTCTCAGAGCAATTACCACAAATGATTTATGTGGCCAGTCAAGAGGGCCTGCCAGGGTTCTTATTTCATCTCTGAGAAAAGGAACTCTGCTGGAATTTTATCAGGGAGCTTGGATTAAATTGACAGCTGCCTTTTGTTTTGTTTTTAAAGACCTTCCCTTCAGAGCACAGCATTCTGCCTGGATTTTGGCGGGGGGAGGAAATCCAACACCATGCAAGCCCCTCCTTTAAGAGAAAAATCCATTTACTTCACTCTATATATATTTTAAGTGAGGCCATTTTTAAGGAGCTGACATCTGCAAAGTGATCCCCACTCTCGCCGACTTGAAGCTGCATTTTATTTCACTTCACTGAAGCCACGAAGGCAACAGCTTTTCCTCCCCGGCTGCAAGTGTTGGTTAGGCTGACAGAGGGAAACGACGGGAGTCCTCATCTCAACACGAGCACAGTCATCTTAAAAATGCTGCCAGCCCTGCCGCACACAAAGCATCCTGCGTCCCGTGCCACGTCCAGGCATGCAAATCCAGCGAGGCGTATTCGGAGGAGATGTGCACGGGCAGCCAGGGACACGCACATACTCCGCTCAGGAGCACAGGGGGGCGGGCAGCGGCACGTTTCGGCGAGCCCACGCCGGCAGACACGCGGGGACACACCGGAGCGCAGCCCGTGCGCAGCACGCAGCCACACACGCACCCGCCGCAGCACAGCGCACATGTGGGAGACGTGCCAGCAGGCGTGCAGCTACACACGAATCATCCAAAAATGTGCCCAAAAAGGCACATGCATAGGCAGAAGGCATAGAGAGACGCACAGACAGAGCTGATTACAACTTCAGGCGTTGCCAACAGCAAGAGGTATTAACAAGTATTTAACCAAGTCAGCTGCCTCTTGCCTTCCTTTGCTTTAGTGGCGGGTTCTTGCACACCCTTTGAACACATTTGTTCTCTAGATAACACGATTTGGGCTTTGTATATATATTTGGGAGGCAAAGTCTAACACAAGGAAATAAAATTATTGAGGATGCCAGCAGAGATTACAGCATCAATGGCGAGAGGTCTAGATATCTATTTATTGCCTTAAAAACAATCCCGGGTTTGATACAAAGCAGCAGTCTTTCTCTGTACTGCAGGGTGGTATGGAGGAGGAGAAGAGTGTGTTAATTCTGTATTAAAAGGAGTGAATAGGATTACAAAATAGAGACGAGCGGTCCAATAACAATGCTAAGAGGTGCAGAAAGAGGATGCAGAGTGGTATGGCTCACACAAAGGAGAGGCATGTCTCATGGTAAAGGACTCTGTCAACCTGAAATCCAGGCATTTCACAGACATAAGCTACAGTATTTTCAATAAGTTTAACTACCCAGATACCTGCCCTCGCTTCTGGTTTTTTTTCTATTGACGTTTTCATACTTTCAGATGATTCTCTGCCTGCCATCACTTCGCAGAAGAGCTAAATATGCATTTGGGGGGGATGGAAAAAGCTCGGACACCAATGACACGGGTGCTGTTCAGCGCACCAGGACACTTGATAGGGGAAAAAATAAAAACACTGGTTTGCCTCATACATTTTCCCCTCGGCACTTTAGGTTTTACCATCATCGACAGTAACGCTAACTGATTTCAGAAGAAGAAACATTTTAAAGCCAGCTAACATCCTTTTAAATGTAAAACCTTTAAGCTACATGTGTTTTTTGCTACTTGGTCCACAGAAACTGCATTCAAAAGATGATACTTCATTTATTACAAAATGGCCACATTTTCTTACTCCTGCCTCCCATCACCAGTTTTTCTCTAAGTGGGCATGCTCACAGACACTCGAGAACTTCCAGCTCCCATACCCCAGGGAAAAGGATCTCCTTGCTATACACTATAGCAGGCAGGAACACTCTGCTCTCCTCCTCAAGGCAGGGCAGAATGCTTTGGTGTTCAAAGACCAAGGTGACAGCATCTTCACCCCCAATCTCTTATAAAGATTGCACCAAGACCAGTCACTTCTCCCTGCCTCTGGTCACATCACTTGAATAAAGGAGGAGAGCTGAGTACTCTGTTAAACAAAGAGGGTTATGCTAATTTTATGCTAATTAGGTGTATCAATGCAGCCCTGCTATAGAATTACTTCCCTCTGCCCAGGCCTTCTCCAGCTGCAGAAAGGATGACAGGGGGAGCTGACAAGGCACAGTAAGGATGAATGCAATGCAGGGAGTCCAGCAGCACTCAGAAAAATAAAAAAACTCAGTTACTTTTGGTGGGTTTACTCTCTTTGTGGCTCCATTCCCTTCCAGTGCAACCCTTGGCAAGGCTGCCAAGCTCTCAGCCCCAGAAATAGCATGTCAAGCAGCAGAAAAACCAGAGGGGAGGGGGAGATGCAGATAAAAATAGAGAGAAATGTTGATTGCATTGTTACTGCTTCAATTAAGCTCAGACACTTCAGCCTGATGAGTCAACAGCAATGACAAGAGGGCACAGAAAACAAGAGCAACTGCGGTGCAAATCAGTTTATCAGTCCCACTAATGTGGAAAGCACTGAACTCCCCAACCAGTCACTGTGATAGGGAAAGGAGGAAGTGCTCTAACACTGTCCTTCCTGCACCAGTCTGACAACAGCAGCAGAAGCCACAAAAAGGCGGTGAGTTAATAATGACCGGGCAGGAGAGCTGACGGCTTGGACCAGAGCAGCCCTCCCCAGCCCAGCACGCAGCGCTGGGCAGTAAAAGTGGGGCTCTGGAGGCCAACTTGGCTTCTTCAAATGTAGCCATTGTCTCCTCCAGGGGCTTAAATCACGCTTGTGATTCTTTGTGTGTTTCAGCGGCGGCGGCAGAGACAGGGAAGTAACAGATGGGTGTAATTACAGGGACCAAGGCACAGTGCCTTCTCCAGCACCTCATGTGATGCACATTTTCTCTACGAGAATAGACTGCCTTGCATCCCCCCCATGAATGGGGGTGATCCAACTTCCTCCCCATACCACCTCTGCTGCTGGGAGCAGGGATTTTGGTCAGGGCAGTGGTGTGAATACAACATATGCTGAGTGAGACAGAGGACCAGTAGCACTACAGAATGAGAGGTTGGGTGGGAGCAGCCACCAACCTGCCTGTCAGTCCCTCCCCTGAGTGTCAGAGGACAGGCATGGTGCTGGAAGGCGGGCAAAAACTCTCAAATACGCTTTGGTTGGGGTTGTCTGGGGTCTTCTGTGTCATCCACTATGTAAAGTCACCTCTGAAAGGAAAGGAAGAGATGCAGCTGGTCATAACTTCAAACAGTCCGTCTCTCAGCCTTGCCACACCAATCCCTGGGAAATGTTCACCTCTCCCTGTGAAGTAGTTTACAACACATATAACATCAGCGTTTATTGCACCATCTGCCAGCACTCCTCCTTTTACCAACCCCATCAAAGGAATGCTGAGGAAGTCATGTATGGAAGCACTTATGACCAGCAGCAGTGCCATAAAGCTCTGCTCTGCAGCCTGGGCTGCCCAGGTTATCCCACCATTTCCCAATTCAGACATTCATTCCATTCTTGTCCTGTCAATGCAATGTAATGTTCTTACACTTAGAGGTTTTGTTAGCCCAGTGTCCCATCTCTGACAGCAGCCAGCCACAAATTCTTTGGAAAAATGTAAAAGGAACAAGGATGGATGCACAGTGAGCTGGCCTCTGGGACCCCTCGCAGTGTCCAACAATCAGGATTAAGAGCATCCTGTGCTGGTGACTGTATAGATACAATACCCTTGTTCTTAACTGCAAAGCTCTCCTCGGTGCATTTAAACAATTCCTTTTACATACAATCTCTGCAGCAGCGTGCAGCAGGGAATTCTGCATATTAACTTGATGTTGTGCAGAGAAACAAACAAAACAAACCCAAAACATTGTTCTGCTTCAAACCTACTACCCACTCCTGTGCTGTTGAAATGCTCCAGAGACACTACATTATCATGCTCTTTTTCCTTGACCGTGGGGAAATCTCACTTTTGGGGCAGTTCCCTGGGTACCCAGCTGTCTCCCAAAGTTCCACCCGTGTCTCCCTTACTGAACAGCTTTTCAAGTGATTCCCACCTGTTTGTCACTGGCTACCCAGCCATTGATTGTGGCAGGGATATACAATTTTAAGATGATGCTATGCCTAGGTTAAAAATGTCCCTTTTGAACCTAGAGGCCCATCAGTCTGCATGGTTTAGGCTTGTTGTGCCTGCTGGTATTCGAGAAAGAAAAAGTGCCAAGCCTCTGCCTCCTTTGTCTGGGGAGGAGGAGCCCAGTTAACATTGGGTTCACTGGGGTGGCACTCGGCTGGAATCTGGAAACAGGCTCCCTGGCATAGCCTAGCACAGCCTGTCACTCCACTACCAGTCCCTCCCACACCAAAACTCACAGAGTAACACCTCGGTTTGCTGGGCAGGACTAACATCACTGCAGGAAAGGAAATGCCTTACTGAGCCAGGGTTCTCCATAAGTGCACCTGGGAATTGCTCTTTACCTTCCCAGCTGGGGCAGCATCCAGTTGCTGAAAGGAGAACAAGTACACCTGGAAACACTCAGTAGCACCTGAAAGTGAAAACCTGCACACCCCACTGCACAGGGGAAATACAGTTATCCACTCACTAGACAGGGATCTGTCAGAGAGGAAAGGGGCTGGCACAGGATTAGAGAGCAACATTTGAAAGTTCTCAGATCCTGTGTTTGCACACAGGTGGGGCCAGATCCAAGGTTCACAGTCTTGCTGGTAGCTATTCATCAAAACATTTGCTCTGCCAATTTGGACAATATTTGTTAAAAATCTACATTCAGTTCACAAGGCTTGCACCAGACTGTCCAAATAAATGACCGAATAATCTCTTTTCTTAATGTTATCTCCCAGTATTTAGGATTACTCCATGCCAGCTACCCCGCTGAAGGAAGGAGGGTTGGCATGGGGGAGGAGTGGAGAGGGGACTGCTGAGGGGAAGAGCCCAGCTGATATGCATTCTGTTTCACTCCCCTGTGAGATCCTTTCCATCACACTACTGAGCACAACACAATTAGTGAAAAGGGCCCATTTTTCCTCCAGGAGCCAAGGTCCCAAAAAGGTACAGCTTCAACATCATTAGCAGCTCTTCTTCTTAAACCTCCGGGCAGCCCCTAGGCAGATCCCCTCATGCAAACCCCACACCCCTCCCCCTTTTTGGTGTCTGCTTATCAAACTAATAAAGCACATCTACACTGAAAGGTCTTGAGGTAGAAGACAGCAGCTTAACCATGATTCAGTACATGTCCTTTCCCCTCCTCCTCTTTATCAAATAAAGCAAGCAGAATTTCCTACACTTAAATGGAAGGGAGGAGGGAGGAAGGAGGGTAAGGGGAGGGAGACATTTGTCTAGTAATTCCCAGCAGAAGGAGATGTCTGTTTACTTTCTTTGACTGAGCACTTGCATATTAAAAAGGCTCAGTTCCTTAGCGGACAGGATTTATCAGTGCCACATTTTCTACTTAATAGGCCAGAGCTGGCAATGCCTGCTCCAGGTAGCTGGAGACGGAAACAACTTGGTGTGACCTTCCCCTTGCCCTTCTCCGAGTCTCCTCAGCACAGGGGAGCCAGCAGAGGATGCAGAGAGAGCCGAGGGCCGTGCGGTGGGGAAGGGAGGCCTCGCGTGCCTCGGCACTAAAACAAGGAGACCGCTGCAGAAACAGTGAAAGCACAACAAGGCTCCATTAGCTTTTTTCCCATTCAGTGATATCCGGAAAGGCAATTTCCAGCTTTAGATAAAAACACATAAACATCTTTCATCATGTCACTGACCTAAATATAGATGATTACTTCAAGGCAAGAGAAATAAAAAAAAAAAAAAAAAAAANAAAAAAAAAAAAAAAAAAAAAAAAAAAAAGAGAGAGAGAGAAAAAAAGCCCTATTCTTATACCTTCAAAAGCTATGAAGCCCTACAAGCAGACTGCAGTAAAGAGGAGCAATAGATAACCAGTCAGATGTAAAGAGACAGAAAAATGAATACATGCTCTCAAATGATTGTCCTGATGGACCATTATCCTGGGCCCAGGTTTCACCTGCCCTGTGACACAGCCTTTCCATGTCCTGCTGGACACTTGGCTGTGTCCTGGGCTGCCTCCTCCTGGCAGCACCCAGAGCCTTTCCCTGCAGCACAGTACAGCAAGCAGGACCTTTGCTTTGCCATAAAGCCTCTGGACTCCAGATTCACATTAACCCCACCTTAACCAGACCACTACACTGCCCTAAAGGGTCAGGCCATGTTTTTCAAAGGGACATAAAATTACCCTTGGACCTAGGGATACACTTTGAAACATGTCACATCTACACAGGAACCAAAGTGGTGCCAGACTGCAGTAGCACTTGAGCATGAACCTAACAGCACTTGATTGTGTTCCCTGCAGGGTCACCCTCACATCACAGTAAGGTTGCACTGCTCTTGTGATAAGTGGTTTTTCTCTCAGTACCTGTGCTGGTTTGCAGCAGCAATCCCCAAAACCACAGTGCCAGGGACCCACCACTAACAAGCTGGAGGGTCTCTACTAGAGGGCTCCAGTAACACACACACTGGAAGCAGAGGGATTTGCAGGCAAACTCTTTCTACTAACACAACCCTACATTAAATATCAGTGAAAAGTCATGATTCTCCATATTTAATGCATGTCCTACTATTCAGAACCACAGAATCCCATTTTATGACCCTCACTGGTATGTGCTGGGGACAGAATGGGGTACTTAATTGCTCCCTGCCTAAGTTTACCCCATCCATAAATGGTACATTGCCAGAGTATACAGAAAAACTACCAGCTTGGGAGGGTGTGTGAACTGCCATAGGTAATTGCAAAGACAGATGTGCATTTGGTGATCAGCTGCTGGTTTTTTTAACATCAAGTAACATGCACTTAAATCCTATACGCAGCCTTCCAGTATCTTATAGAACCTTCCAGTACCTGAGGGAGAGCCTACAAGAGAGCTGGAGAGGGACATTTTACAAGGGCATGTAGTGACAGGGCAAGGGGGAATGGCTTCACACTGACAGAGGGAGGGGTTAGATTGGATATTAGGAACAAATTCTTTTCTGTGAGGGCGGTGAGGCACTGGCACAGGTTGCTCAGACAAACTGTGGATGCCTCATCCCTGGGAGTGTTCAAGGCCAGGTTGGAGGGGGCTCTGAGCAACTTGGTCTAGTGGAAGGTGTCCCTGCCCATGGCAGGAGTATTGGAATGAGATGGTCTTTAAAGTTCTTTCCAGTGCAAACCATT
Source organism: Cyanoderma ruficeps (assembly GCA_008694505.1). Classification (NCBI taxonomy): domain Eukaryota; kingdom Metazoa; phylum Chordata; class Aves; order Passeriformes; family Timaliidae; genus Cyanoderma; species Cyanoderma ruficeps. The sequence continues at coordinate 1,264,726 of VZDJ01000057.1, read as the reverse complement.
CTGTGATTCTGTGATAGCTGTTGTCAGCTCAGTCTTCCTTCTGCTGGATCAGGGGGAGCTTTGCCTGAGAAAGGGCTTTGGGAGCATGAAAGCCATTGTTTACACAGTAAAAAAAAAGTCATTCTTGTCAAATAAACTGTATACTATTTTTAAAAGAGTTCAGTAGGGATAGTTCATTGTCATAAGCACTGCTGCTGTGCAGTCTCTTCCCAAGGGCTGCACAATTGTCACTGATGAGGGACTGACCTAAACTCAACCACTTTGAGTTTAAGCTGCCAGAAACTGCCTACATTTAGACCCAAACAGAAACTCCCTCTTTCTCCCTAACATGAGACCATCCTGCATTTGCAGCAATGGGCTTGGTTCTTATGACCAAGGCGAAGGAAAATCCACTGTACCTGCTTTGCAAAGATATAACAAACCTCAAGTTCTGCCTCTTGAAAGGCAGGGACCAGATGAAACCACCCACAAATACCATGCAAGTATCAACTTCATCACAGACCAGCCATAAAGAGTACAATGTTGACTGAAATCCAAGGAACCCACAGGACCTTTTTTATTAAGCAAGTTTGAAAAATCACAACCATAACCATTTTTTTCTCTCCCCTTAATATGGGTTAAGAGTACTTTCCATCACTGCAGGTGAGATGAGTGTCAAAAGGAAATAAAAAAATGACCAAACACAAAGGAAGCAGCTGGAAGCAGATAGCTCAGGAAGTCCTCCTTGGGGGACATGAGGCTTGCAGAGAACCAGCACGGACAGAACTCCATGGAAGTGTTACTGCTGACGTGAATGGCTCTGCCAGACAGAGACACCTGCAGGCTCAACCCCATTGGCAGATCTTTGGGTCAGTGGGTTCAGTGAGATCATGAGCCTGGGCTACACCCTTGTCTCCTGCTCTCTTCACTAATTGCTAGGCAGAAATAAGCTCTGGCCAGGAATAGCAGCACAACAAAACTGTGTCAAAACTCTGCATTCCTTGTCTCATAAAACACCTACTGCTTAACTGTCAGAGGGAACTAAAAGCTACACTCTCAACTCCATAGCATAATTTGCTTTCTTTTTTTTTTCCTGTGGAAAGGCACACTCTTGCACTAAAGACAACTTCTCGTGTCTCATGGTCTTTGACTCAAAGGAATCTGCACTACAGTGTTTGCAAAAATTGTTGCTGGTCTGATAAGACTCAGAAGAGTTCTCTAGCACTGTCAATCCTGTGCACATACCTGAAGGAGTACTAGAAGAGCTCGGGTGCCCTCCACGATGGGTACTTGCAGGGCTGGTAAGTTCTGTGTTTCCTGACTTTCAGGCCAGCATGGGGATTGCTCAGTGCAAGTGTCCACACAAGTGAAAAGAGCTTTGTGGCAGGGTAGAGAAATGCATTGCATAACAATTTGCTTTCAAGGGCAGGCACCAACTTGGTTATTATTTTTCTCTTGTGTTTCACTATGGCTATTCTGAGATGTACCCATGAAGCTGCAGCCCAATCCCAAATTTTTGTGTCCTTTAAAACCTTTAATCAACCACTCCATGGGCTGAAGATGGCAGCAGGCCAATGCCTTATTCACAAAACAGCAGAGGATTATTTTGGGTTCTGATACATTCTCTAATTTGCACACATCCAGTGTATTTACACACATCACTGTGCTACTTTGCTTCTTCATCATTTCAGTTGGAGGTAAAAACTTAGTCCTACCTGCACAAAAGATCTGCTTTTTGCCATCATCATTGAATGTATCTCACTGCTATTAACACTCAGAAGATGTGCAAGCTGAAGTTAAGCTTGCTGGGTGAAAGCCAGGGGAACTAATGGGAAACTTCTCATCAAAACTGCCCTGGGGAAACAACGTGTCTCTTCAGGAAATTTGTGTGAAAACAAACCATAACTGCATGCAAGCACACACACAGAGACAGAAGGACTGCCTACATGATTTGACTAGGAGCGTTCTGACACACAAACAATGGCAATACCCAGAAGCATCAAGCACACAATCATGTGTTTTCTCTAAATCTCTTTCCTGTTTGTGTCACCATTGGGTTTCTGCCGATAGTAACTGGTGCCAGGTTGTGGTGTTTAGTTCCTCCATGGCCTGGCTGAGCAGTAAGTGGACCAAAATTCAGGGCTGGAGGCCAAGAGCCAGCCTGGCCCTGTGGGTCTCTTTGCCCCCTGCCCTGGTGTGGAGCACTGGCAAGAAATCCTCAGCAGTAGCAGCTAAAGCAGCACAGCTGGAGAGCTGCCAGCGTTAAGATGCACAGGGTTCAGGAGCTAAAGGAATGGAAAATCTGCATAGATATAGCCTGAAAGTATATATCGATAATATTAGGGAGAAAATTCTTTGAATTGTAGAATCACAGAATGGTTTTGGGTTGGAAGAGACCTTAAATATGATGTCGTTCCAACTCTCCATGTACAGGAACACGTTCCACTAGATTAAATTAAATTTTTCCTTTTTCTGTACTCGACAGAGACAAGCATGCTCTACAAAATGAACAGGTTCTGGTTTTGCCCCTCGTAAGTTAGTACTGGTGGTTGGGCTGCAGTTCCTATTTGTGTCAGATGGGCACCTTTCTGAGAGTGGCTGTGTTTGTTGTCAGCCTGTGTGCATTATCACATTGTAACCAATCCAACAGGCTATCTCTTATGTAAAATATAAATACTAATTTGAGGGCTCAGGGAGAACAGCTATTTTAGTTTCAGTTAAAGAAAGAAGAAAAAAGAAAGGAGGAGGCTGGGCATCATAACAGTAATTTATGATTTTACTGGTGTATTATCATCGGGTAATAAGAGCAACTTGAAACTGCCAATTATCTCATAAGAGGGGTATCACCTTTTCTATTTTGAATGACTCCATCGATAAATGCAGGTTCTGCTTGCTAACAATCCATCACATAATCAGCGGCCTTACAACAGGAGAGCCCGCATGAGAAAGGGAGACAAACAAACCTGCAAACACACAAACACTTGTGTTTGTGAGCCGAGCCCTTGGCTCGGCAACAGAGCGAGGGGAGGGGGCGAGCGGGCCGGGAGGAATCGCCTGCAGCAGTCGGCAGGTCACACACACAGAGTGTGCAACAGCAAACTCAGTTTACAAAGAGACATCTGTTCCATTACTTCGATGCATTGTGGCTAATTACATCCTGGCCCATCTGTGAAATGACAGCCACTTATTCTCCAGTGAACCATAAAATCTGTACATGTTCAGTGTGGGCAGTGGGGAGTAAGAGCAATGCAGGGGAGTAGGGGAGGGGGGAGGATGGAGAGGGGAGAACAGGAGAATGGCACCAAGGCAAAGCACCAAGAAAACACGGGATCTCTCATTCCCATCTGGGGTCAGCCAGGAAAGAAGGAACTCTGGAGGAAAGGCCCTAACAAAGCACTGCCATTTTGATGTAGGGCTGCAAAACTTGCTCTAACCCAAACCTCCTCACTCCCCTATTCTTGCATGTGTAGGGCAGTGAGATGTGCCAGCAGCAGAAATTATTCCAGGCATGCATCCCTGTGCTTTACATGAGGATTTCTACAGTGTTTCTGCCATTGCTGCTTATGTCATCTCTACCTGCTGGTCACACAGCTTTGTTAAAGGCTATTCTATACTTAAATCTAAGTTTAGGCTCAGAGGAATTAAAACCAAGGACTTATCTCTCACCATCTCCAACAGATTTTTAGAAAAAATGAAAGAAACTGCAAGAAAATGAATCTCACTTCAACTTTTCTACATGTGACAAAAAGAACCTCACATTCAGGCATGACTGCAAGCCCCCGAGTTACATAAGAGAAGACACATCTTATTTCCATACCTGGAGTAGATAAGCCAAAGTATGGCATGCAGCACCACATCAGCTAAGAAGGGTTAAATCCTGATCCTGGTAAGTCTGTCAGGAAACCTGCAAACTACTGAAAAGTTCTGTCAAATATCAGCTGAAGGCTGCAAAGATTTGACAGCAAGTTTTGTTAGGGGGATGGTGGCTTGGGTTGATGGCAGCACAGACCTCTTACAGCAGCAGCTTCACCAGCAGCTATCAATAATTGGTGACTTCTGATCCCACATACAGCCACAATCCTGCTGCACACACTTCTGCAAAATCCTCTGTTCTGGTGGCTCTGGGATGGTGGAAGTAGCCAAACTGTTATGAGGCAATTAAAAAACGGCTGTGGGGTCAAGAGTGGGGCACAGACTAGAAACAGAGCAGGGTTGCTCAGTGCTAGCTTAGTAACTGGGAGCACTGCTTTTGTTCCAGGATTTCTGGTGTAAAAGCATCACTTTCCCAATAATGCAATCACTCTGTGTGGATTTGGGCAAAATTTGCTCGGTGTGATGAACTGTTCACACCCAAAATACCAGCAAAAAAGGATTGCTCATATCATCTACAAGCCAAAGCTGTGGAAATCTGATGGAATCTAAAACCAGTATTGCAAAAGCCAAACTAAAGAAAGCTAGGGTGCTTTGGGATGGGATTTCTTGCATTTGGCCATGGGCTAAAGGAAGATATTAATCCATCTGAATCTCTGACTGAACCATATCCTGCAGGTGTTACAGCTATTCAAGATAGTCAGGTCTAGAGGGGAAGAAAAATACAATTAATCTAGGTTCACTTACATGATACACAAACAGATGAAAAAACAGGGAAGCACTGTAGAAGGCTGGCTTGTGCTCACAGCCTAAAGCAAATCCACCTAAGGCTGAAACATCCGGATAAATAGTGTGAGCTTGGTGTTTTTGCTCCAGCTTTAAAATTGGCCTCAGCAGCTGTTGACAAACTGATACAATAGGGATGAAAATGGATCAGGACCTAGTGTTGGGAGCAAAAGTAACTGGAAAAATTAATTAATCGTTTTTTCATTAAAATGTTCACCACTTCCTCCAACTTTTGGCCTGCATTCTGCTGATTCTCCTTTAATAATTCTTTTCTGATGAAGGCTTCAACACTTCTTAAGACCGGAATAATCACCTCACCCATGACACATAGGTCACAGACACAGGCAGTGAAGAAACTGGAAGCTTGTTGTGGTCAAGCAGGGATCCACAACTCAGCCTTTTAGGAAGCCCTGTGGTCCTGCTGGGGGCCTTCTGCTGGGATATGAGGATGCTGGAAGAGTGGTGTCTCTAGGACAAGCTACCTGTTCTGTGTGAAAGCAGCAGCAGCACCTGAGCTCTGTGGAGTGTTTCTGTAATGGGCAGGGTGGTGGTCAGGGTTTTACAAGGTTCCTCCACAGACAGATGCAGAAACCTTGATACCCTTGAGCTCTGCTAGTGGATAACATATACCACAGTTTGTGAATCTCAAAGATAAAGCACAGCCCTTCTGAAGCACCTGCATTGACTGACAGGTTTGAAGCAAGTGGCTCGGTCTTACTGTACTTGACAAAACCAGCAAAGATATTGAAAGGCAACTGAGTGGTGTGGGTCTAATTTAGAATGGATGGCACATCCATTTTACCAATTTCACTACACAACAGGCAATTGGAGAAGGCAAACCAAGGGGAAGGAGAGGGCTGACTGAGCTGAATTCCATCTTGCAGTGGGTTCTACTGCTGGAACAGCTGGTGCTTAGTCTATGGATAAATAAAGGATTTAATTTTCCATGGACATCAGGCTGCCTTTCCTCACCAGTGCTAAACTCAGTCTCACAAAAGAAAAGATTAACAGAAAAAGAAGCTCACAGTGTGAAACTCTACAAAGAGCTTACAGGAAGGATTTGTAGTAAATTAATATCACTAGCAACCATACAGTTCCAGAAGCTCCCAAGCTTTTGGTATAAACTGTGGTTTAGTTGGCTCACATCTTAGGTGTAGGATCCAGCAACCTCAGCTGCACAGAGGGACCTCCCTCCACACTGCCTTAATGGACTTGGTCTCAGCCCCAGTTTTGTTGGGTGTATTGACCTGTCACTTCTGATCATTCTCTGGGGGTGATGGCCAGCACAGCACCTCAGCCTGCTCTTGGGTCTGAAGCCTCAATGTCTTACAGTAGGTTACCACAAGCTCAACTTAATGAGCATCAAGAAAGCGTATCAGGTGTGGGCCCAGGATTGATCCTGAGTTCATTCTGATCTGGAAAGATTAAAAGAGATATCCCCTCTCCTCTATTTTCTTTTTCCCTTAGCTTTCACATTGGTTATGGACACCCAAGGTGAGTTTCTCCTCTCTTCTCCAGCAAAAGCTATGACAGCCAGAGAAGAGAAAACAGGTGACATCACAGGAGTCACAAGTAAAAAATGAAGCAATGGCAGAAGGCAAGGTTTTTAATCATTCCATTTAAAATGCTGCTTCCCCCTGAGTTTGTATGGTATGAATCCTTCCTCATATCTATTTCAATAAGGAATGAAAAATTTGTAACAAAGGACATCTGTTCTGTAAATGCAAAACTTTCGGCTTTTCAATAAAGATGAAAAAAATGTCTTTGAGACTTTCAGAGTTTCTCTGTCAGAAAGCAGAGATATCCTTGAGGCCCATACAGCAAAGTGAAAGCTACCTGCTCTCTTTCAGAATCCATCCCTTCTCCCCCAGCTGTTGCCTGTTGTGAAATTCTTTTCAAGTAATTTTCTCCACCTGTAAAACAAAGGTGACCAGCTGCAGTTTTTTAAAGACGTGGATCTATGCTTCCTCTTTACCCTCCTAAGGGTAAATTCTTTTAAGGCAAGGGAGGTATGACTTTGCAAAAGCTGAAAGCATTCCCAACCAGCAGCTGGAAAGAACAAAGAGCTAAATTCTTCCCCTGAGAACTCTGCCTGTTCACAGAGAGATGCCACCTTTCTGAGCCTTCCTGGTTATAAACACCTCCCTCCCCCCACTTCTGAGCTGCTGGTGCTTATCTCCAAGGTAGGGCAGATGCATGCACTGATTTTTTTATTATGGAATAAGACAGCAAGCCAACTGCTAGTTATTCCTTCCTTACCTGGTTACAGTCCTGCTACCAAGGTGATTAGAGAGCAATGCATAAAGAAATCACCTGAAAATAACTAGACAATTGTTTTGTCTTATTAGAAAAGACTGGAGAGGGATATTAGTCTCCAAATTTGAAGGCTGACACAAGCAACATTTGAACTGGCTTTAAAATATTAGTCACTCACCTCTTCTCCTTATGCTGGCAGAAAGCTAGTTAGCTGGGGCCTTTGAAAGTTCAGTATAAAAGGGATAGAGGACAAAAGAAAACTTTGGGAATATGTATTAATTAACAAGTCAGCAGGGGGAGGGTTTTTGGTAAATGCATGCCAAGAGGCATTAAGAATATTTGGAAGAGGCATTAAGAATATTTATTCCCATACACAAAATATTCAACTGGGCTGCTCCGTGCATCACTGCTTGGAACCCTGCAGTCAGGTGCTGGGTGTTGTGTTCACAAATGCTACCTGTTAGTAAATCTGGATAGAAACTGCTTCTGAAAACACAGAGCGAGGCAAATTACATGTACTTTACAGCTGCACACAAAAATCACAAGTTCCAGATGCTTCAGAAAAGCCATCCCAGGGAACAGATGAAATGCAGGAACAAGCCCTAGTGGAAAAGCCACTTCACTTGTGAGCTTGCATAAGAGGGGAAGAGGGAAGGAGAGGGGCTATATTGTGGCAGAGGACAGGCTCAGCTTTCCTTTTCATAAGTTCACATAAACCCAAACTTCAAATAAAACACCTGTCACGCAAAGTTGACTTGTCCTTGCAGCCACATGACATGAAGTGATGCCACATACTCAGATTTATTTGCCCAGCAGCAAGGGTGCCAAGTGGCCTAACAGGAAGAACTTACCCACTTGGAAAGCCAATCCTTAGAAAGCATTATTTCAAGGAATACAGAGCATTTAATGTTATTCAAATAAACCTACTGTGACTGTGGTAGCTTGGAGGAAAAGGCTGTGTTTAATTCTGATGTGCACACTGGGAAGTGATCACAGCTGGGCTGCCCAGGATGACTGAAGAAGAGCTCTGCCTCCCAGTCCTTGGCCACTGAGCTTGGAGCTTCAGCTTCCAGAGTGTAACACTCAGTTACGGGAATGGCCACTGGTATAATAAAAATGACAAGGTTAAGTCCCTCTGTGAGTCTGGTTTACAGCAGCTGCAAGTGCTGATTCCTGGAGATGGAGGAATCTGCAGCTGGATCTGGAGCGCAGGGGGCTGCTGAGGACATGGATCCCAGGACAGCTCCTGGCCAGCCACAATTAGCAGTGCTGGCTAGTGAGAGACCCAAGTCATTAGCTAGCAGGGAAAGTTAATCACCTGTCCACTCTTACAAAAGGGATGGTCCCTACAGGAGAAAGGTTGGTGGCTGGGACCACTCAGGGGACAATGCCTGTTCTCTAAATGGTGTCCTATGAATAAATCAATGTCCAAATCCCAGGGTCTCTGAACCTCTACAAACACAAACACTCAGAGAGTATATACATTAAAAAATGTTTCTGAATAAAAATGCCTCACCCCTGAGCCCCAGCCTTCCAGTGCCATCTCCCTGGTTAACCCTTCCCTGCCCAGACTGTCCTGTCTCTGTTTCGTTGTTCCCATAGTACATAATTTGTTGAAATAAATATGGAGATAAGTCTGAGCAAGACAGCCAAGACAGCCAGATTGAAATAAATTCATCACTCACGGGCTCTCAAGGGAAGAAAACCATGCATTTTTTCTAAATGATTATTTCTGAAGCGCTGAAGGAATGGCTACATCACTAATGAGGCCAGTGCTCCATGACTGCTGATTATAAATGACCTAAAAAGAGACAAGGGGATGGTGCATGTGTGTACAGGGGGATGGAAAAAGAGATGAATTGTTCTTCCTTAAGGTGTGGAATTGACTCCCTGGGCTTCTCAAAAGTCTGAGAGCATTTATAGTTCACCACAAAGGCAGGCCTGGCACATTTACAGCCACACAAGGAAGTCTGGACTGCAGTGCTGGACTATTCTAACAAGTAGACACACAATTCCTCACCTCCCATGATAGGTCACCATCTACTCACTGCAATAATAATTAAAAAGGAAAATGAGCTCTCTCAGTCCCCCATGGGTCTAAATTATAGGGCCTGCAGGTTGATGCAGCCAGACTTGAGGCTAAAGCAAGAAATAAGATTCACTTATGTCTTCACTCACTCACTAATTCCCATGGAAACAAGAAACTCCTGACAAATGACTCAAATATGCTTGCAAAAAATCTTACTCATATGTTTGGTCGGCTACCTTCCCCCACGCTTTCAGGCTGAATGATTACAGGTGCATTACACATGCAGCAATCCCAGGGCAGCTGATGGTGGAACAGAGCAGGATGGCTGCATGTAAAGGAGGGCCGGATGCCAGCCACAAGCAGGAAAATTGGTAATGTGAATTCAGAGAATATCATCACAGATTGGCCATAAAAAGCTGCAGCTTTCAGATTCCTAGCAGTATTATTTATATCACATGATATGTAGAGGTGAGTGCATTTAGAAGTAAAAGATATCTGAAGAACAGCCCCAATACAAAGTGTGACTTGAGGGTACTGAGAAGATGGGGCTTGCCTATTTATTTAATGGCTTGGTTTATATACAGAAATTACTCAGGACACCTTGGAGAGCAAAGATCTGAAAATGAGTTTCTGCAGAAGCTCAGACAAAGGAGCCTTGACAGATATTAAATGGATTCTAGTCACATGCCACTGCCAGAGGTTTCCTAGCACTTTGTGAAGACTGTCCCTTTTTTGCAGGCAGCAACATCCTCTTGCCTGACCTGACAGAATTTGGGAGATGCAGCTTTGTTTTCACCAAAACAGTTCCAATTTGTGTGTGGATTTAGGGCAGTAAATGGGAACATTCTCAGTACAGAAGCTCAGATCAGGGCCCCTACAATTACCTCTAGTCTCTCAGGTGACTCAGGCAGCTCTTCACTAATACTCACTGCAGTCTCAATGGAGAACTCCAGAAGGTTTTCTCCCCCTCTCGAGAGATGCCCTTTCCTTGGAGCTTAGGATCACTCACTGATGTCCTCACAGGTATCCATCTTTACAAAGATAGAAAGCCTGCATGGACTTAGCACAGCTGCTAAATCTAGGGGTGGAGGCAGGGAAGGAAAGTTTAACTAAGTTTTCCTCCTTCACACAGGTCATTTGTCACAACCTTTTATAGCTAATAACCCCTCTGTAAAATTTATAAGCCAATTACAGAACAGGGAAATAATTCACTAATAGCCTATATAAGATGATTTAGAAATCTTGTAGGAAAAAACTCCAATATATTAAATGCCACAGGTTTCAGAAGCAAATGCTGTAGGTGACACTCTTTTTAAGACTTTTGAGTTCAGAAGGCCTAGATCTATGCAAGATCTGCTTGAGCCTAGCCACTGCCACAGCTCTTCCATCAGAAGCATCACTGCTGGGAGCTAGGGCCACCAGCCAGCTGCACACAACCTGTGCTGGAGCCTGTTTTCATCACTCAAGGGTTGCAGACAGAGTTCCCATCCCTATCCCTTATGTAAGTCAACCTACAGATAAATGAAGTACCTCATTTGCTTTTCCAAAAGCCATTATTTCATCACAGAAGGTAAATCTGACAAGCAAATGAAGATCATCCAGTGAGCTACACTGTCTCTCTCCCTCTTGCTTGGAGCAGGGAGCATAAAGAAATCAGCCAAGATGCTGTATCACAATCATTTTGGAAGTTCTCTAATGAATCCGAGCCCAGGCTGGAGCTTTAAAAGACTGCAGTAGTGTGTCAGCATAAACAGCCACAACTGGTGTCATGTCAAGTGGAAACAAGGCCACTTGTGTTTTTACAACCATCAGGCACTTAGCAGATAAAAGTCAGCATCCTACCCAAGCCACCACAAGTTGCCCTTATCACAGCAAGGAGAAACAATGCCCCTGCATGATTGCTGGTACTCGGGGCCACTGATAGCAAGTCCAATTTCTTACAAGCTGTCCCTTAGTATGATGAAAGGACTAATAACCACCACACAGGGGGTTTTATCTTTTCTTTTTCCTCTTGTTGGTCCACTGGACACGGACCTGCTAATAGCTTTCTGGGACTCCTTCAAATAAACACAACTAATTACCCTGCACAATGATACCGTGGCTTACAGACAACTAATTACATCATGGGGGGCTTTCTTAACATGTACGCTTCTTTGCAGAGGGCCACGTCTAACATGAAGCAAATTTATTCAGCCTTTATGCTATCAGCTCGTACAAAAATGACACTGAATACACAGCAGATCCAGATTGCACAAGTTTAGCAGGCAAGCTCTCACAGGAGGCTGAGAAACAACACATGGAGTACCAGTACCCATATTCCAGAACATGTGTAGCTGCGTGGCTGCAAGCCTCCTGCACACTGACTGTGGTGCCATGGCACAGACTGGGACTGTTGTGTAAATAAAGCTCTGCTTTTCTTCACTCACGTTTGCTATATGTTGAACAGACAATCACCACTTGCTATGCCTTATGCCCTGACTACACGCCTTGCTGGAGGAATAATGGAAATCCTGGGCCAAAAAAAAAAAAAGCAAAAAAAGCACAGAACTGAACAGATGGACAACTTGAAAGAAAAGATACATTGGGAAACTGTTCTACCAGTAAGAGATGAAGAAAAAAGGAAGTTAAGTGACTCACTGTATGTTATGGGGACAGCTGTGTTAGAGGCTGGAAACAAACTGAGGGTTTCCTGACACCCACTCCCTGCTTAGACAGGGATAGCACCAAACCAAAACAATTTTTTTAAAAATAGACTTTGCAGACAGATATCTAACTAACAATACAGGTTCATAGCAAATTATTCAAAGTGGAGGTGACTGGATGCCTTTTTGTGCTCCTGCAAACCTAAAGAGACTTTGTTCTTTAAAGCAAGATACTGGGTGAGAGGATTTTTTAAGGTGTGCAGTCCTCCTCCTTCCCACTCCCTGCATAAACAGCAAATGAAAGCATTTGATTTGCAAGCATTTCTGGGCAGCCATGTCCTACAAAACAGTAACTCCTTCTCCTCAGGGACAATATCCTGAAAGGATGAAGCAAGGACACCTCTCAAACCACAGTCATCATGATCCTTAGCATTAATAAGAGTTATATGCGTAAAAAGCAGCATATATCTTATTAAGCAAGTGAGAGTGGCAGATGAACTGATAAAAGAGGGCAGAACATCATATTTGCAGCTATTAGCTGACTGGTCAAAATACCTGAGTAGAAATGTATGTTCAATTATATAGGTATTCAACTCTTGGATGTGTATCATGACCACCTACACCTCTACGAAGAAAGTGGTCCTTAACTTGCTGCTTGAGGCATTTGAGTCAATGGGCTTCATAAGAAACTGATAGCCTTTACAAAAGGGCTTCAAAAATCTCCTGAAAGATGTTTTCTGCAATTCTCTACGGCTCTACCTTTCCCTTCACACAAGAGGATGATTTTTACAGGGAGCAAACTGAATGAGGAATCGGAAGCTCACAGTAGAACTGTAGCAGAAACAGGAGACAGAGAGATTTCTCAGGGACCAGACTGACCCTGATGAGCAACTCCAGATAAAAGCTACAGTGCTCGGTCTCCCACTACGATTTTCAGAGGTGGGTCACTTCAGTTGTGTCTCTCCCTGTAGCAACAGACAGCCCTAGCAGAGATGGCACACTCTCAGAGGGCTCCCCTTTACAAAAGAAACCATTAGAAGATGACAGGACAGGCACAGAGAATTCTGACATGGAAGTCAGAATAAAGAAGGCGTGAATGAGACAAAGAACAAGGGTGCACTGTGTCCTGGGTTCCACAGCATGCCCCTGCAGCACGATGCCAGGGAGATGGGATCTCCTGCTGTAGGCCAGTGGAACAGCAGAAGACTTTGGGTACAAAGTGGCCAAACCAACCTGTTGAGACCATGCAATGTTAGGCACAAGGAGGTCATGTGAGGTCCTCGTTACAGTTATCGTTACCCACCTCCATTTTGTACTGCCCAACTCTGATAACTCAAGTGACGACAGAAGAGGAATGGAATCTGGACAAGTCGATTAAAGGACGGAAAAACACACCAATCCTGAAACAGAGCTTCTGCTCAGAACCATCTTCTCTTCCTTTAAGGCCCTGATTTTCCAGAACAATTTAAAGGAAACTTTATATACCTCCACAGCAGCAATATCCATGACCTAGTTAGTGACTCCCAAAGGAAACGCTGAAGTTTCTTATAGCATTTTTCTTACTCTTTTGCAAAGGAGATTAAAAGACCACGACAGAGTAGCCAACCCTGAAGTTTTAAAAATCAGGAAGCAAATCCCCAAAATCATGGAACATCCTGAGTTAGAAGGGACCCACAAGGATCATAGAGTCCAACTCCTGGCCCTGCACAGGACATCCTAGGACTCACACCCTGTGCCTGAGAGCACTGTTCACTCCTTGAACTCTGTCAGGCTTGGTGCTGTGACCACTGCCCTGGGGAGTCTGTTCCAGGCTCAACCACCCTTGGGATGAAAAACTTTCTTCTCATACTGAACCTCCCTGACTCAGCTTCAGGCCGTTCCCTCAGGCCTTGTCACTGCGTCAGGTCCTGACTCTGCTCAGGGCACCAGAGAGCAGAGATCAGACCTCACTATTTCTTCTTAGTATCATGTTTTATCTTTTTCTCCTTTGCCCATTTTTGCAGGTGCCAGGTTCAAGCTTTCCTTTCCTAGAAGATGCCTTTTCTAATACACAAAAATGAAGACTGTTGCAGGATCTAACACCATCCAAAGAAGACACCAAATAAAATCTCCAAGTTAAAATGTAAGCTGGAGAACATGGATTGCCTTCTTAAAGCATAGTTCTCATTCATCAACCCTTCTGAGACACAGGAATAGGCAAGAGTCACAGGGGAATTTTGGTCTCTTCAAATGAAATCCCACTGCCTAAGTCCCCAAGGCAAATGGCTGCACATGGAAAAAAGGGGGGAATAAACAATTTCACACAGTCTGATACTATACTCCTGCTCTACTCGCCCTGTGTTAACCTACCTGTTGAGGTTATTGGGGTAGCAAATCATGTAGCACACTGATTTTTAGCTATTTTAAGTGAATATAGGATTCGTATGTGCTTTTTTCTTTCAAAGAATGAAGTTGTAGAGGGCACAGCAAGACACACTTTGTTCTGTCAAAGCGGTCTGTAAGTGGAACGGAAAACCTTTGCTTTCTGGTATTACAGACAGAGGCATGAAAAGAGAACAGGCTCCTGGTGCCCCCACACATGCAGGTGCCCTTGAGTGAGTGCAGAGATCCATGCTCTGATCACAAGACAGCACTGAAGGATGTTAGAACTGCCAAAGAGCCCCACGCCTGCAGGCAAGCAGTAATTTCCCTCTGCCTTTAAGACTCATATCTTCAAATTTATAGCCCAAACAGGAGTTCAAAAATGGCCAACACACTAAAAACTACCTTCCAGAAAGGGGAAAGCATCTGTTCCAATAGCTTGACTGTGTCTGAACCACAGGTCACCTCCTGTGTGCAGCTGCACAGGGAAACCAAATTCCCCAGAGGATGCAGTTCCACATGGGTGATTGGCATGTGTGGTGCCTATGGACAGCCTGAAAGTTTGGCATTTGTTCCACACTTTAATTCCTCAGGCTTTAGTACTGTAGGATTCATACCCCAGAAGCCATGATTCTTAGGGACAGCATACAATTTACAGAGGGGCTCTGCACCTTCCCTTTCCTCTTTCCTTTCTCTTCTGGATTTTTATACAGGATTTTAATTCTTTTCCTTCCTTTCACCCCCACCCCCAGCTGCTTTCAGTTGATACAAGAGAAAGTAGAGGTCACAGGAAGAGTGAAGACACATAATCTAATTTTCATTTTGTCCATTAATCATGCACAATTTCAGCCAGCCATTTAACAAGGTGGAACTCTAGAGTGATCACTCTCTAGAGTGATGGAGAAAAATTCACTCTAATTCCCATTGCTGCTTCACACTCCTGTTCATGCTGCACAGAGCAGCCTCTCCTTCTTATAGAGAAAAATGGATCTACATGTCCTGAAAAACGTATGCTGTCCTGGAAGTCTTCTCAAGAGCTTTTTACTATATTTAAAAGTGTCATGCTGAAGCTGTTGGTGCTTCATTTGTGGGTGGCTGGATTTTGGGGAGGTGTGGCTCAAAGCAAGCCAAATAGGAAGCTTTGTATTTTAGTACATTTTGATATGAAGTTGTAACTATTGCTACACATTATTCTAGCTCACAAATTACAAAGCCTAGAAGTAGTTCTGTGTCTGCACCCTGTGTATACTCTCTGCTATTTGCCAGACTCCCAGCCAGTCAGGATCAAATCTCCTAAAGAGAGACAATTCTGGAAATTACAGAGATGTGCATTAATCACACATAAGGTCAAGGAGACTGTATGAATCGGGCCTTGCACATCCACAGATGAGGCAGAAAAAGGCACCTTCTTTCTCTGTTGGAGTTTGATGAGTACTGCAGCATTTGCTGTCTTGCAAGGTGATGTCTCAGCCTCTATCTCAGCTTTGTTTAATTCTTCAGCAAAGTGACCTTAGTGTGCAGAGGGGAAGAAATCTCTCTCTGGTTTAAGAATAGTCCTTAGCAGCTGTGTTGGGAGTGAGGGCTGAGGAAGCCAAGGAGAACTGCAGCAAGGCACACTTCTCACTGATTGTCCATCTGCTCAACAGGAGGGGCCTGGCCTCTTCTCCATGTCCATGGATGAGCTCTGAACACCCCAGTTACTCCACAGTCCAGGAAGCTTCTGTATTTCACAAGGTTTCTATGCCAGCTGTGAATGCCTCAGTCTCTCATTCCACTCACTGTCCTTTTGTCAGAGAAAGAGAGCAAAGGCTTATCCTGGAATTCGAGGCAAAAGACCCAAGGACACTCATACCTCCCTTGGAGGGGAAAAAATGGGTTTTCCATACCAAAAATGCGATAAGCCTGACAAGTGTTATCTCTCTCAGAGGCCACTCAAAGGCATCATTCAACAGAAAGTAAGAATTAGTAATACATTCCTTCACCCTTTCAAGGTTTCAAAGGAACAGTGGGATGTTTAAAGGAAGAGGAGTGCAGATGCACAGAAGTAGGATAAGATTTGAGTATGTCAAAGACTGAGTTGCTGACAAGCACTACTTTGGATGGACTCTGCACAGTTCAGCTCTGTGATGGAAAAGGCATTTGCCAAGACAGCATTGCCACTCTGGAGTCTTGTGCTCTACTCTGATGACAAAGAGGTGCTCACTGGTTCTAGGGAAAAAACTGTGTCCTGCAGCTGGCTGTCCATCTTTCTTCAAAAAATTACAACCTTGTTTCTAGGAGATTTCTCTGGTAAGATCGCTGACTTAAGTAAAGGCACCATGATTCCTAAGGCCAATATTTAAGTCCCCAGAACTACTTCCCAAAATGCCAGTGCTATATCATCCCTGACACAGGCTATGGAGAGGTATCCTGGGGACCAAAAGCCCCTTTAGGACAATTTTGATAGGAACAGGGTGACAAACAGGGGAAACGAAAGATTTATTACATTTTGTTTCCCAGTTCTTAAGGACTAACAGCCAATGCCTGTGAAACCAGGAATACGGAAAGGGTAGCAGGGATTATATTTATTTGTCAGTGTTTCTAATCAAATTTACCAACTGTGGAAGATGTTTGGGCATTCTTGTCTAGTCAAATCAAAATAATAAAGATAAAGAGAGAAATTAATTAAAGACTAAATGAGAATTAGAGACTCAAGGACCTAACTGCACTCAGTTTTGGTGGGATTCAGGACCATCACTGCCTTTTTGAAAACTTCCCTTTGCATGTGAAGAACACAGTCGTGTGAACTAAAATACTGCACTTGCTGTGAAAAGTATGGAACAAGAGCAGGCAGACTGGCTCAGTTCTTATGATTCTACTGACTTAATTTTTAGCACTCCAAAATAGAATTGCTATGAAATTCAGGAGCAATTATGTGTAATAATTAAAAGAATGTTCAGAACACCATTACTGAGCAAGCCTTCTGTATTAAAAGCAACTTTATTATTTGCTGAGCCAAACCATATTTCACAAGGCAAAAAAACCTGATCAGGCCACATTTGCCAGGTAAGTGTTATGTGGTGTTTCTTTTTCAGGTGCTTGATCTGAGAGTAGCAGCACAGAGTTGAAATTTGGCTGCTTGGTTTGATTTTTCTTATGTGTGTATGTTTTAAGTTTTGTACTGAAATTATATATCGCAAGGAACCCCTGGATGTACAACTCCACCTCTCCTAATAGACTTTCCTATTCTGACAGGGACGCTCAACAGCATGAAATAATCCTCTTCAATTTACAAAAGCAGCTCCCAGTCTCTGAGTTTTAAACTATTAGTGATCCATCACTTGCAGCAAACCCCAACACAGACACTCTGTTAACAGCCTGGATTTTAAATATTCACTATTCGAGGCAGCTGTTTGCCTGTGTGTGCAGGAATGACTAACTGTGCTCTGGCTTCCAGGGACACCATCAAAAACAAGAGGGGATTTCATAAGTGGACTATTTCCTGCTTTAAGTATTTAAATTAGTTTCCTCTTTTCCCCCATCATGCATTATTCTAAGCAAGAGGACATAACTCTGCTTGCAGGAGGGAAACAAAGCACATGATGCGACAGAAAAGCAGAGACAGAGACGCACAGAGGCCAATTAATTTTTTTTTTTAAATTACACCACCATTTGAATGTAAAACGCAAAGAGAAATGACAAGAAACACCCAAGCTTGCTTCTAAAATAATGAATAAGCCCAAAAATCATTCAAAAAAGATTGTATTAGGAAAATCTGACAAGTGTCTTTTAAATAGGTAAAGCAGTTCACCTTTGGAGTGACTGAAATAAAACTTTGTCATAACCTTAATTTTGTACTTGTATCCAGATAGTATGACAGAAAACACTTGGTAGTAGATAGAAAAAAAATAATACAACAGGTCCCCATTCCTAACCAATAATGATACAAAACGTGTGCATGGGATTTGAAGAACATCATCAACAAATTCTATAAATCCTTGTCTACCTTCTGCAACTGAGCCAGGACATTTCCTTCCAAAATAAGCCTGAAAACACTTTCTCTCTTTTTAATTGTTGCCTTTTAAATGTTACCTTTAGACATTTTAGATTTGTGTTTTTCTTCTGTACCCAAATACATCCTTTGTGGGAAAGCAAAAGTAAGCATAAAAAAGAATGGAATGAGTATGGTCAAATGTCAGTGACAATCATCTTTTTTGTTGATACTGGGATCATTTTGCCATTTTAAAAACCAAGCCTAACTGAATGCTGCTAAAGCATCCAAAACGGCACCAAAAAGTTATGGTCCTACCTTATTAATTTCTGTTTTCCAAGGATTGCTGCTGATATCATGTATTGGAAGACATGACCTACTTCTTGTATTTTCAGAAAATACAAATAAGGAAGATCTCACTGCTAAATATAGTTAAAAACCAGAAGAAAGAGAGGGGAGTCACAAGCAGTAGGGCAGAGAGGTGGGCTTGAGTAAGGGAGAGGTAGTTTGCCAGAGAACACAAAACACTCCTGGCTTTCACTACTGATCATGACTGTTTTTTAACAAGGGCATAGCATTTACGTAAATGCCAAACCACTGGCAAATAAAATAACTGCAAATAAAATAACTGGCAAATAAAATAACTGCATCGTGGGTACTCCCCTCTCTTGTCTGGAAGAAGAATATGCCTTTGCACAGTGCTTTACCACCTGAAGCTGCCCCCAAACTCTGCTCAAGGGAACTCAAGGGAACCATGGCTGCACTCCAAGCCTTGGGCTTCGCTTCTGCCATTAATGGATACCAAACTCCTGTGTGCAGAGATGGCTCTTGTAGAAACCTGAGCCTTAGTTTGCTGTAGGTTACTCCTGGGGTCCCCATGTGAAAAAGGCTCCAAAACATCCCTTGGGTACCAACTGCTGCTGCCTCTGCTCCAATACTCTGCTCTGAACATCAGCACTTATTCCCCAGTTTAAAAGCCCCACAGCTTTGAAGCAGTGGATGACCTGTTTCTGCAGTAATTAACACGATGAACTTCTCAGAACTAATTATCAGAAGGAGTATATACCTTCTCCACAAATCCATCTAAACACTGAAGCTTTACTAAATACACTGTGTTCTCTGGTCAAACGACATGGGCCTGATTTTCCTGCACAGGATGAGGCAAGATCTTGCTGCTACCAAAGCTGAAAGCCCCAAATACAACATGACTAAGAACTGAATTGCCCTCTTTCCAGAGCTAAGGCAGACTCCACATGCTAATTCTCTGCTAAGCCAAAGCATGGGGCTTTGATTTCCTAACCTCAGAATGTTATCTGGCTCTGGTGTAGGATTACCATTAGCTCTGTACATCTGTCCTTACAGTAGGGTCACTGACACACCATATGTCACTTCAACAACCTTTATTTTTTCTAGATTTTTGTCTTTTTTAAAATCGGTGTTCATCTGGAAGAGCCTGGATTCCCTTGGCTTTCAAAATCTGCTTTGCATTGCTAATGCACATGGGCTGTAGGTAAAAAAAAAAAGTTGCATTAGTGAGACAGAGAAAGACACAGAGAGAGATACTGAAAACCTGCTAAGACAAAATGTTTTCAGGTTGCTCTTCTCTTCAATACTAACAAAACCCCACCCCCCAACTGCTCAAACAAAACATCAGAGAAGGTTTATTCAATTTCCATATACTAAACTAATGACTCCTTTTTTTTTTTTTTTTGCTAAAATGGTTCTGCCTAAATTCATTATCCAATGAATATTGCTGACTTGAAGAAGTGTAAGAGATAGTCTGACCTAGAAGGAACAGGTCAGGCTCCACATGGAAGCCATTACAGGGTGGCAAGTCACAGCCACAGTACACACAAGGTACGCCAATCTTTTGATACAGGCTGAAAAAACTCCTGCAAAATTAATGGACAATTAATTCTCCCCCTCCCCTCTCTAGTACTGTAGTAAGAGAAAGGGTCATCAGCCTCCAGATTGTCACTCCCTCAGAGGAACAACAAAAGAAAGAAATCAGAGGGTCTGGAGGAAGAAATGAAACGTCTTCCAAGATCAATGGCCAGCCTTCTGGGATCTTATGAGGATTTTCTACTTCTCTAGTACCTTTCATCCCGAAGGAACTCAACCACCTCTCTAAATGATATACTATCTCACATGAAAGCTGCATCCAGTGAAAGGGAGCAGAGAAAACCGTGTCCATCCTGGTTATGTTTTGCTGTATGACAGCTCCTGTGCTAGAAGGAGCACAGGAACACCTACAGGAAATGCAGGTCTCTGCCCCAGAGGTTTGATAAGCCTGGATCCAACTATGTAACACAGACTTGTGCAAGGGGATGTAGGGGAAAAGAAGATGATCAAAACACAGAGAAATCAGCAGGAAAGACAAAAGACAGCCATAGAGGGGAAAGACATGAAGTCAAACCACATATATAAGAAGCAAATGGAAACACTCCACAGCCACTCAGAAACAAAAGCAAGACCTGGAGAATTGTATTGAAGCTGCAAGGGAGATCCAGGGCACATTCCTGTTGTACAGGAAGACAACAGGGCTTTTTCTACCAGCTTAAGAATGAGCAAGTCACAGCAGAGTTCAGACTCAAGATGAAGATGCTGAAGAAAAGAGCCTGTCTCTCACTGAAAATCACAAAGGTTCCCTGCCTCACTTCTATGCCTCATCTTCCACTGTTTTTCCAATGCAAAAGTTCACCATTCATTCATGGAATGTAGACAAAAGAGCAGCATTAGCTACATGCCTCCCTGGGTATCCAGGGGATTAAAGGTGCTCCTGCAGCCCTGACTCAAACTGTCATTGGGCTCAAAAGTGTCATTGCAGAGCTCATGCAAAGAGTTTTCAAACAAATTCAGCTACACTCAGATGCAAAGATACATCAAGTATAATCTATTGTCGTTCCACTGAGAGTAAATCCTCACCTAAGCCTCAATTTTTAAAAATTAGTTCTTAACAGCTCATCGTCCTGTGCCTCTTGCATTTCCCTATATCCTTGCAGTCTGGGGCATCCAGGTATGGCTGTGATCTTCCCCATGATGGGATGGTAAGATACAAATGACAGAGGAAGAGACTACAGGTTGACCTCATCATCAGATAAAATCTATTATGTGTGATTAAAATTTAACAAAACGTAGTCACTTTAAAAATTACTATCATCAAGTGCACCATGATTTACTGACTAAATGAATGAGAAATTTATCTGAATAAAATAGTCCTAGCCCACCTGCATTGGCAATGCATGACAGATAAGTTGCTGATTGTGAGAAGATCATTGCTTGCTGGTGGATGACTTACACACATTGATTTTTCCTAACACCACCAATTATCATAACAGCATCTCCACATACATGACAAAGTTTCCTCTTAGGAAGAAAAAATATTTCAGGCCTTCAGGTCCCAAACTGCAAAGAATAAAGATGGAAAGGAAGGATTTTACAAACTACCTCCTTGCCTTTTATTATGCAGATCAAAGGTCCAACCCACTGGATCCTACTTAGTCTTGAAGAGATGGGAACAACATTCAAGAAAGCAAAGGCATTGTGCAATGATGCTGTGATCACAGTGGGTTGTTTTTTGCATACTGGTGATCTAATTTTGTGAGGCCAAACAAAGTCTTTGAGAAAGAAGAATGCAATCCCAAAGAACAAGGGAAAAAATCCCCCACCATTTCTCCAATTTCATTAAGATGCACAGGGGCAGACTGTGCAGTCCTTATGTAAGTGCTCCTATTGACTAAGGTTGTGTAGGTGTGAAATCTCTCAGTAACTTGAAAAAGAAAAGCACAGTCTATTAATAGGAAATTAAAAGTAGTGGAATAGATAAGAAAAATGGAGGAGAGTGAAAGAGACACCATGTATTCCCAATTAACTGAAAATCAATCACGATAACCCATGTTCTTTTCTTTGGGAAATCTAAGAGGTGATAAAAGACCATCTGAAAAAAGGCCACCCAATGTCCTGCCATTGTGTCCTCTCCTGTACATGCATTTCAGACTGACCCTGAGGATTTTCCAAAAGTCCATGCTTTTTACAGAAGAATGTACTGCTCAGCATGAATAAACCAGCCTATTTACTGACATTAATGTTTTGGGGTTTTTGACCCAGTACACTGTACTTAAAGCAGAGAGCCTGGGTAGAAGCAGACATATGAGGTGCCTTTGTTCAAAGAGCTCCCAGTCTGTGCTGCCACTCCACAGCTGCTGTCTGCTGTAGGAAGCACAAAGCTGGGAGCTCTGCTGAAGTTCCAGCCCTGACATTTCCACTCCACTCTGACCTGTGCTGCCCAGAGGCCAGAGCCCTTTCTGGCACAATGCTTGCCAAGTAATGCTCTGGGAAGCAGAGCAGGCAAGCAGGATGCTCCAGACAGGTGAGGGGATAATACAGCATAAGAGTTCTGTTGGTCTTTATTCAGCCTTCACTGGCCAGCTGCAGTGGGAAACATCTTGCTGACAATAATGCAGGATTGACATGCATGGTATGAGCATTGCAGCTTTTACTGGAAGGCAGAAGAGCTTAGGGGCCCTGTTTTTTCCTCAGGCTGCTTTCTCCTGAAGGGCTGCACTGGTACCTGTGGTTTTCCTCCTCCCTGAGCCCAGTCATTGGCAAACTGGGGCCTTTTCCACTGCTCCATTAGCACAAAAATCCCAGGCTTTCAGTACACCTGACACACTGCCCATCCCAGCCAAAGCAGGCTCTGTGCAAGTGTGCCTGCAGGTGACACTTGTGTCCCTTTCAGGAGGGCAGCCCACCTCCTAGGTAATCTGAGTCAGCGATTTTNTTTTTTTTTTTGGTAGCAGTTTTCATTCCTATCTGCAGCTTGGGAAGGACTAGGGATGTAATCCCCGTGCTGTTTGCAAACCAGGTGCAGGAATGTGTAAGTGCAAAGGGAAATTTCTAGAAAGCAGCATAGCTGGTGACTTCTCTTGTGCCACGGTGAGAAATCTCTGACATCTCCCACTGACACCCAGAGCTTCAGCTGCTTCAGGCACACAAGCTTTTTGGTACAGACCCTTTCCCCATTGTGTTGTCTTTCACCTGGGGGATGTGAGCAGGTGCTTGGGTAAATAGAAATTATTCTCCTTGTTCTTGGACTAGCAACCCCCATGCAGTCAGATGAATAAGGTGAATACATCTTCAGAGTGACCACATACACTAAATTTTACTATACAACCATGTGCATTGTGTAGTTTGTGGTGCACATAGTAACTATACCAGAAATGTCTTAAAAGGCTTTAAATATTTCTGTTCTATGCACGTGTCTGTGGGAACAAGGAAGCTGTCTTCAAGTGATGGGATCAATTTCACATGATATGGGGTTTAAAAGTTACTCTCCCCAAAAAATCACTTAAAACTGCTTTTCCATCTGTAAGACTGCAAGGGTTTGTAACCCTAATTTACTGCATTCTCCTGCCATAGAGAAATTCTCTAGGTGTGCATATACCTGGCCACTTAACTATAGAAAATTCCTACGTATTTAGTTTTGTTTTAGCCATCTGTGATAAGGGCACACTACAAATAATCTTGATCCAGTGAAGCAGTTCCATAGTTCAGCACCCTGAAATTCTGGTTGAGATGGATTAGTGGTCAGACTGCGGGTAGAATTTAAATTAGGCCAAATTTATCTCATGGATGGTGCTACTACATTAGCGAGATTATAGCTAAGATTCCCCAGTTCTTCACCTGTCCCATGACTGGTTAAAAAACCATTTAGTATGACAACAAATATTTCATACTATTTCCATCTGCCAGAGGTATACAGACCACAGAAAGCCACAGTGTCTGCCGTAATTTCCTGTGAACTGTGACAACACTAAAAAAACGTCCTGTGCTATTACATGGGTAAGGAGGGCAAGTAGAGAGATAAAAGCTGGATGAGGGGAAACAGGAGATAAACTTCAGCAGGGAACTTAGACAGAAAGAAAAATGGCTCATGGAGTAGTGGGAGACAGAAAAGAAGCAGATAAACAATATAGGACAGATTGAAACAAAAAGAAAAAAAAAACCAGAAAAAAAATCTTCCCCAACCTGCTGGATTCAGAGGGAAAGAAATGCACACAAGAAAAATAATTCCCTGGAAAGTGCATGTTGGGCAGTCTCAGGAATCTTGCTTTCTCTAGGCAATACCATGTACAAAAATGAATTTAAAATTCAGATTCTTTTGAGGATGTTTACCCTTCAAGGAATGTCATATCACAAAAGGAGGAGTCATCTCAGGACAGACCTTACACTCTCTCTAGGTAGACACTTTCAAATTATTTTTCTTTCTGTTTTTAAAGAAATTGACTTTTCTCCAAACAGCATAAGCAAACAAAAGGCATCTTATAGGCTTGCCTGTTTATCAAACCAGGAGAATTTAACCAGAAGTGAGAGACCTGACAGAACAGATTCTACAGAAGGTACCTAGCATGAGCGGCCAAAGACAAAGCTCCTGGAGTGAGTAATCAGCTTTAATACTGCCCACGTGTGAAACAGAAGTGAAAAGGAGACAGGAAACATGATTTTGTGACAGTACTGCTAAACTCGGGCTTGCTTTCTTCTGAAGATACTAGGCAGCTCCTCTTAGTGTAGAGGAAGAGCTGCTAACAAGCTCCCACCGGGTGTAAATGAGGGAGCACCTGTTTGGAAGATGTGTTGCCACAGAATGGGTGGTTTTGTCCCAATGTGTAAGATTTGTTTGCAGGCTAATGCATACAAAATGTTCCTCTCACGCATGAAAAAGGGGCTGAGTACGAGGTGGGAGGACTCCAGAATGCAACAAGAGAACAAAGAACACACGGACCAACAGATCGGTTCCTCTCCTTATTAACAAATCCGGCTGTCTCAGACAACACTAAGCTGGTGAACACGAACATAAAGAGGGCAAGCTTCCCATTGCCCATGAGGAATGAAATCTTTGCTGAGAGAGCAGAAGCCACAATCTTTAGCAAATTAGATGCATCAGCTGGGATTTGGAGCACAGGACTCCAAATCTGCTCTTAACCACTTACTGGGACAGTCTTTCAAGAGGCATTAAGTGTTCCTACTATGGACACAGACACGTTGCAACATTAGGAAATCTTTCTGGAGGGAACACACATACTGGTAAGATAATGCTTCTAGGTAGCATTAGGTTTGAATATTTAGAAATGCTTTGAAAAACACCAGAAATAGGATCCACACAGATAAAATGCAAGACAAAATAGAAGTCAGAAGTGAGAGGTACACCTTGCTGCTGAGCTGGGACATCCCAGCCATGCAGGGAGCATAGACTGATCAGAGAGCACTCCTTCACACACAGGTTGGATAGATGTGGAGCTCAGAGCTTCGAAGGAATGCTGATGCTGGTCCTGGTATCACTGCTCTGGGATCAGGTAGCCAAGCCCTCTGCTGAGGCAACCAGGTTGTAAATCATATTGCTCTAGAGAAGGAGCAGAAAAATCTCTTGGTAATATGTGTCCAAAAAGCTATATTAGCCACAAAGGAGTATGTAAAGACATATTTTAAAAGGGCTATTGGGTTCCACATGTAACTCCACAAAACAGTGATGTTCAGAACACTCCCGAGCTACAGTCATGAACTGCAGTAAAGAAAGGTGAGCAAAAATGAGCCCCTAAAGACGAGACTATTACTTTTCCTTTGAAAATATGAGCCTTACTTGGTCCTAAGGTCCAAGCTGGAACATTAGTCAGTAATAAATGATGTTCTCCTCAAGCAAAAGAGCTGGAATGGGATGTATTCATGCTCCTGAGACAAACAAACAGCCTCTTTCAATGCCATCAAAATGTTTTTGGGAGGGGGTTGGGGTGTGGAGGGAGGACGTTTAAGGAACACAGAGATTACAACAGAGCAGGGGATTTTCTCTCTCTGGCAGTGCTTAGTCTCCCAGACTTCTCTCTGTGTCTTTCTTCCTCTTCTGCCATTTCTCGCAGCTCACGGAGCAGCACAGATAATTGCAGACACTCCGATTGTGGCATTGCTGATTTTCAGACCTCTTCACAGTGCTACCCAAAATGAAGCTGTCACTGTGTGTAATCTTTAATCAGCTGCAACACTTCTGAGGTGGGCACTGCTTCTTCTGACTTGCGGCTCTGACACCTTCCACAAAGCCCCACCACATTAGAAATACCTAGATTTTCTCCCTCACAACGTTGGGGTTTTCTTAACAGCTTGATCAGGTGCCTGAAGGAGCAGTTGGGAAGGGATTGCCAGGTATTCCCCCACTCACAAGGGAGGCAGTTTCCCCATTACACCAGTAACTGGTAATGGGTACATGGGGTGAGGAACCCTGCAGCTTGCCCTGTTCCCTAGGCTGGCTCTTTATGTGCACCAGCCCTCCTGGCCTGCCTGTCACAACAGCCAGAAAACAGGAAAGAGGGGATGATGCAGGAGACAGCAAAGGAGGATTTGTACAGCATGGGGAGTCAGCAAACAGTCCTCTGAGGGGAGGAGGAGCCCATGCAGACTTTTCATAATTTTCCTCCCCTGATGATATCTGTTCACCTGAGTATAGAGCCATGAGCAGGGAAGGAGTCACCAACACATATTTTTTAAAATAGAAGACTAGGAAAGGAAAGGAAAAATAAAAAGAAAAACAAGATGGAGGTTGCTTTTAAGATAGTGACAATCTAGTTCAAAGTATTATTTTTAATTATAAAATCCCTATAACCTTTGTCCTTACCAATTGATTATTTGATATGTTTTCTTTGCTGCAAGCTCCTTAACAGAGAGAAATCAGAGCAGAGGGAGAATGCAGGGAAGGGAAAGGAGGTCCTTGGCAGAGCAGGCTGGGTGATCACCGTGGAGCAGAAACTGCATGAAACCTACTTAACTGAGTTAAGCAGCAAAGACATTCCATCCTTCACACAGTAAAGAGAGCACAGGGGAGGATACTGCTTGTGCAAGAATAATTCCTTTTGCAAGAATATTTCTATGTGTACAATTAAACTCTCACTGAGAAAACTAAATTTCAAGTTTGCTTGGAATTAAATCTCAGCTGTATATGCCCCTACCTTGGAGGGAGATGGAAAAAGAGATGGAAAGAATTAATTTTTAATCCAGTCTCTGGTTCTCTTTACAAAGGGTGGGAAATACAATGACACTATCCTTAAACTGAAAAATAAACTCCCAGACTACCCAGAAAAGGCTTTCCTAGCAAAGGGATTTGCTAACAGTTTGTTTCCTGAAGAACAGAATAGTCAAAAGGCAATTTAAAATCTAATGTCGGCAGAGATACATGAAATGACACTGAGGCTTAGAAATGCTGCTGAGGGTGGAAATGCAGCCTGAAGAGAGACAGTTTGTTTCACCTCTTATCATCAGTACAGAGAACAGTAAGGGCCTCAGATCTCAATAATCTAAAGTTCATTGGTATATGTCTGATGAGGGCTAATCATTCATTGATTTATGCATTTATATTCAGATCTTTAGAAATTATAAGGACACCCCCACCCACCCCCTTTAAATGGTTATACTGTGAAAATAAGATAGGTCAGAGTGTGTTCAGATCTAAATCAGTGCCAGAGAAAATGGGTGGACAACTGCAAAGCATTCCCAGCAAAAGCTGTTCTCTTCCAGAATGAGTTGCAAGACTTGCTTGACTCCCACTACGAGCAAGGGAAAGCTGACCATCAATCTCATTGGTTAGCACCAGACCTGGAAGACTGGGCAGAGAAAGGAGGAGAGATCTTCCCTGTGCCTCGGAAAAAGAGGTGAAGTAGAGAGATCTTCCTGGCCCTGGACCTGTACTGTTAAATCTGGCCAGGACCTGCTGCTGATTTTATCACTGTTGCAAACGACAAGGCCCAGTAAATCCACTGCACTCACAGCCTTCTTGCTGGTGGCAGATGAAGGAATTTTGGTGGAACAATTACTTCACCTGTGTATTCAGTATGGACTGTAACTTGGAAACAATGTAATTTCCTTTTGTGATGTGCATTTTCTAAAAGGACTGTGTGACACCCTAGAAATGCAAGCACAACCAAAGGGGAACTTCCAAGAAATGCACCAGAACCTTGGTGGTACAGCTGGGTAAAAGAACAGGTTGGATTAGAATGGGGGTAAGGAAAATCCCCAATATTACATTATCTTATCATTATAAGATTCTTAATTTCACGTGTTTTTCCTTCGCTTTAATATCCTGAAGCCAAAAGGGGAAGGAAGAATCAAATCTTTACTCTAAAAAGCAAGCTCCTGTCCCAGATGGATAGAAGTCAAGAACCCTAGGAGTTCAGAAAATAGGAAGATAACTGCTACCTTATCCCAAATATGTATTAATTTTATGAGCTCATGATTTTAAAGCAATTTTTGAATTTCTGAATATTTCCGACCAGCAGTGTTGTGAGGCATGAGTTGACTTTTGTTTTAGACATTCAATATTTATGAATTTAAACACAGGAATATACATTCCTGTAAAATTAAGGTCTGATTAATGTTTTTGAGATGTTGAGAAGCAAATTGGCAAACCTAGGAATTGCAGAAGGGAAATGAATAAATACAGGGGCAAGAAGAATTTTACATGTCTACACTCCAGAAAAAGGTAAAGCTAAGGACACATATGGGCTTACAAAATTTAAACAAGGACAAATCTAAAACTCAAATATTATCTAAGTGCAAGCTATGATTCAATCTGCCTCATGGCTGGGTAATGCAAGATCCCAGAGAATGGAGAAAAAGGAATCAGAGCAAGTCAAACCAAAATGCTCAGACAAGTGCTCCACCAGTTCTGGCAACCAGTACTGAGGTACTAAAGGCTAAATAGACAAAGTGCTCTCAAGGATAGGACTCTTACTCTTTGTCTTTGGAATGAGTCTTCTCTCAAAATAAAATAGCAAAATCTAACTCGTGACCTGAAGTCCCTGTCTACATGAAAACAGGACACTTTATTGGTTTGCAATAAACACAGAGAATTACAAAGGCCCGAGGAAAATAAGAAGTTGGTTATGGCTGGTATTTCTGGAAGCAGGTGGAACGTGTCATGAGACTGGAAAGCTAAAACTGACGATGGTAACTTGCACTTTCAGGAGAAAATGGCACAAAAAACCCATCAGGAAAGGGTAGCACTCTATGTAAAAATATGCTGCCACTGGCTATAGACATTTCAAAAACACAGGGCTTCACAACTGCAGTTGTAATGAGTAAAACTGAAGGAGGGTTGATTGGCACACATTGAATCATTAAACTATTGGACCTTGCTAAATAACAGGACAAACTGCTCTTTATGTAGTAATCTAGATCATGTAGGAAGGAAAAGTGTAAAAAAAAGAAGTAAAATAGGGGACATTTAATATACATTTTGTGCAGTCAGTAATACAAACTATCTGCCTCTAAAAATAATGTAGGACATTTTCTTTACAGATGTGAATAATACACACTATAAGTCTTCAAGAAACTTGACAAGAAGAAAATCACAAAACAATGTATTTTTATAAATCTTAAACAAATGCAGGAGTTTCTATGAATCAAAGAGTTACCCACTACAACTGTGTTTTTCAAAGTGGAAAAGACCAGTTATTCTGACACACTGTCTAGCAAAACAATGGAACAACTGGTTTCAGCTCTCTACCAGCAATGACTTGGAGGATTTAACAGTGAATACTGGTCAGCATGGTTTCAGGAGAGTAGGTTTCACCAAAGAATTTCACAGAATCATAGGGTTATTTAGGCTGGAAAGGACCTCTTAGGTCACTGAGTTCAGCCTTTAACACAACACTGCCAAGTCGACCACTAAACCACATGTGCATGTCCTTTAAATACTTCCAGGGATGGTGAATCAACCACTTGCCTGGACAGTCTGTTCCCATTTCCTTACAACAGGATGAGTGGTTTAGTTGGGGCATGGGTGCAATGCTCTTATACTTTGATTTTGCAAGGTTTAGGCTGGGGAAAAAACTTGATATTGAAGTAAAAACATGACCAAATGAAATAAACAAAGTTTGTATTACATTAATTAGTACACACTCACAGGAAACACCAAAAAAATTTTTTTAGGATTATGCCATGGAGACCTTAGCCAAATGCTATCCAGTGTTTGTTTCTAATGATTTATGCTACCATGGCCTCCTTTACAACACGATGGGCAGGTGACAGCAGGCATGGTAAGAAGGCTTGGCTACGTTCACAAGTTGCCTGGTAAGATGGTCAGAATCCATCCAAGCACGTTTTGTCAACCCATCTGTCCTTAAAAGTCTACCAGAGACTGATTTCCAGGGAGCACATTTGAACTTTTGTAAAAGGCAGGCACAGCACCTAAACTCCAAGTCAAAGCTTTTGTGGAAAGCAGTGTCTACAAGTCAAACATAGCACAGACAGGCATTCACTACAGCTCTGTAGGCTGCTCAGC
Source organism: Cyanoderma ruficeps (assembly GCA_008694505.1). Taxonomy (NCBI): domain Eukaryota; kingdom Metazoa; phylum Chordata; class Aves; order Passeriformes; family Timaliidae; genus Cyanoderma; species Cyanoderma ruficeps. The sequence goes on along the minus strand of VZDJ01000057.1, from coordinate 1,234,514 downwards.
GAGTGATCCTCACTGTCTCCTTCATTATTTCCATTCCAGCCTGTCTCCCTTAAAAGCTGGTAAAACAGCTGTTTCTCTGTCACACTTTCATGCAGTGAATACAAATCTTTACTCTTTACTTCCAGGTAGGCTTTTAAAAAAGGCCAAATTCCACAACATCGACAATCACTTTTTCTCACTATCTCAAAAATAACCTTCAAAAACGTTTAAAATCTCTTTTACAACTTCAGACAGAAACACACCCTTTCACTTCTAAAGGACAATGCTGATCATGTTTTGGAAATGCTCTCAGGACACAGGTCTCCCTTTATCTTTGGCATGCAAAACCAGACTGACCAGATGATGCATCTTGAATGCATAAGATTAAAACAAAGGACAGATAATTAAATATGAAGATATGCTTGCAGGATGGTGTCATTTCTCTCCTTCATTCACATCCCTACAATTTTAAACAATGGTAACTAGTGGTTTCATTAGGAAATAACTGCAGCATTCTCTCAGTCCCATGCAGGCAAATAGCTGCAGTCTAGTTTTCTTTTTTTTTCCCTTCCTCTACCCACGGAGAATTCTGTTTTGTTTTGACCTCTTATTACTTTCCCTCACACACTTAGCTCTAAACATCAAATTCTGCCTCAGCCATTCAACTTTTATTCCTTTGGGCTGCTTTTTTCTCCTACCATTATGCATTCGTATTGAACAGCTGGAACCAAGAAAAAGCACAATTAATTGCTCCTAAATTTCCCAAAGAAAACGTTTTTACTTTTCCTCAGTTTGAAATTACCTTTTGGTTTGAGGAAAAAGAGAAAAAAGTGCCTCCCATAAAACCTTGCATACATCTCAAAAACTTAATGAACATTTTAGCTTTAAAAAACAACGTAATTTTTGAGAAGGAGGTGGGTTCAGGCTTTCTTCATTTTCTTTCTAAAATTGTATGAAAAGTCTAAACAAAGCCACTGTTGCATCTTGGTGTGGCACTGATTTCTTTTATTATGACATGAGAACCAGAAGAGAAGAGGACCTCTTTCCCTCAAATACCAAACAAGTTTCCAGCTATGTGAAAATCGACTTGCTGGGTTAGCCTATGAGCCCAGCTAAGCAGGAATGGAAGAACCACCCAGAAAAAGCAAGAGCAAAAAAGGGCCACACCTGCCACACAGTCACAGAGTAACAACTGGGTTTAGGGCAGATCAGGGTACATGGAGCAGGGCACAGAGCAGGGAAATCTGAGTCTGACCAAGTGGAAAACAGTCAGGCATGAGGGAATATTATCAGGACACAGTCTTGATAAGGTAGATGAGTCAGGATCTACCATGAGATATAGATGGGTCAGGATCTGCCTATGGTTTTAACACTCAGTTCCAGAAAAAAAACCCCATCAAAATTAACTTCAGGCCACCTCTGGAAAAATCCCTGACTCAAAAATCCAAACCAGTATCTGCTTTGTGTAAAAACCCCCCAACAAATCCTTCACAATCCTGTGAAGAGAAACAAGGTATAAAGTAAGAAACGGGACTTAATGGTTCAGGGCACATGGGTTGTTCGGCTGCAGTGTTTTGAGGGCTACAACTGCAGTGCCAGCACCAGTCCTGAATCTCCACAGGAAGGCAAAGGACTAACACATCTGACAGGAAGAGTCTCTGTACCCACAGTGCAGAGCTCCTTCAGAGAAATCCCGCTTCTGTTGGATGCTAGTTCTGCTAGCTCGGCTGCTAATTTAGCACTCTGCCTGTCCAACCACTCACACACATACTGAGCAGAAAGGCTTCCTCTCTTTTCAGGAGTAGGCAGTGATGCTCAGCATGCCCAGGACACAAGGCCAGAGCACTGACACATTAATAGGACAGCCATGGGCAGCTGACCTCCACAGAACATTTGCAAGGCCCCAGCTGGACTGAAAAAAATAAATAAATGTCTTGCTAAAATACACTCAACAGCTGAAACAATGACTTCATATAAGAATGCTACTAATTACAACAGAAGTACCTCAGGCACAAATGGGTTTTAATTAGTGTCTGTACACACGCACAGAACTAAGCCATACCTAACTTCTCAGCAGTACACAGAAAATAAGACAAGGCACTTATGTACATGCCAGGTGATCTCTAAATCAGCTTTTGGTTCTCAAATATGCCCTAACAAGAGTAACTTGACAGAAGTATATGGTCTCTGCTAACTAGATGCAATAGGTAGATTCTTTTTCTCCTTAAATATAATTTGTTAAATCATTGTGGTTATTTAACAAAAACATGCATTTTCACAAATCTCTGTCAAATCCCAAAACTACAATGAAAGTAGAAACTATAAACTGACAGAAAGACAGATTCACTTTACATTCAGAAATATATTTCAAACTGAAGATCACAATATTCTTATTTTTCATCTGTGACTATCAGTATGTAGTAAGTTGTAGAATCAGATAATCTGCATCAGTCTATGTTTAACTTAAGAATACCAACATTTTTATCAAATGCAAAAACAGTGTTTTTTGCAAAAACAGTACGATCCATCAAGCACATCTCACAATAAAAAGCTTTCTAATTTTCCACAGGAAAATGGTTTTCAGGGAAGCAGGAGAGGAAGAAGGAAGAAGGAATACATTACAGTTAGAAACTTATTATTTCAACTTTTCTCACCAAAATAAATCTCTTCAGTGTAGGCAAGTGAGTTCCACAAGTAGTAAAGACCTTTTGATGTCTACACAAAAGCAAGAAGCCCCTCATCCTGGATGGATCAATAAATGTGAATTGCACATAAAATATAACAAAGTATGACTCTGCCTTAAGTTTCTTCTTTGTATGTCACTGAAATGACTTAATATCTGGACTTGTTTATGGAAGAATGTCTAGTTCTATCCAAATATCTAGTTAACATTAAAAACATTTTTTAAAAAAAGAGAAATTGAGTGAGATTAGATATATGAAACCTTGGCTAGCCATTCATATTGTGGAATTGTCAAGCGATACTAGCATTAATTTCTCAATTTATGAAATGGAGGAGATGGCATTAACACTTTCACACACAGGCAGTTAATCCTCTCAGCTGTTTGATGGGTCTCTGAGTTCAACAGATTTAACAAAAGCAAAGGAAAGAAACAAGAAAGCATTAGGCAGCATGACCAAGCATCCTCTGCCTCTCAGTTAAAAACTGACAAATCTGTAGCTACAATTACAGTCTGAGTTCCATGTCATTGTTGCAGTATTTCTCTAGATAAGCCTTCCCAAAAAGAAGAGGCTTTAGATCACCTATGTCTAATAAAATAGGCAAGCAGAATTAATATAAAAATACAAACCTTTGAGCTGTCACCATACATCCTGAACCAAAACCAAGAGGCAGATAAACATTTCTTTTTGTTTTGCAATTAATTTTAAATAATATGTAATGTGCTCTGACCTGATAAAGCTCCTACTTCTCCTTATTGGTTGATCCCCAAACTCTATAAGCTGAAGGAATGACAAAATTTGCTGTATTTCTACATGCATTACAGTGTGAGTCACAGCTAAACCATGCTCAGAATGAAGTATTCCTTGTAGGTGGTGTGGAAACAGCTAATTTGGTGAAAAGCTGTTATGCTAAAATGATCAACCAACAATTCTATTAGTGTATTATACACTACCAGTGTATATCAGACTTCTTGACATGTTTTGGTGGCACATAACTTCTGTGAAGGCATCACCTGCTTTGGGAATTGATTATTAACTTTAATCCATTTTTAAACTCTCAAAACAACATTTAGAAAATTTCTTCTTGAACCTTTCCATGACACCAGTGGGCAGATCTTTACAGGGGCTGCACAACTAAGAATACTCTGCTAACCCAGGAGGTGATAGGGCATTGATGTAACTACTATTCAAACTGGTTATTAGCTCATTACAAAGTATTCTCCAAGCCTGGCAACTGCTGCACCAGAGCTGAGCATGGAATACATGCGAGACAGTGATGCCAAAGCTCTGAAGCCAACATGGCTTTAGCCTCTTACTGAAAGACAAAACACTTGCAGTTGCTAAAGACCACTTCAAAGTCCCAGAATAAACCATCTCATCTCATTATCATGGTCCAAGCACCACTAAAAGCATTCTGTTTTTCTTACTTTTTCCAGTCAAAACCAAAGGCACTCGGCACCTAAAATGTTCTTCCTTTGCTCCCAGAGCCAAAATGCCAAAAATGTTGTTTATTAAAGCTGGCTTGATCTCTCCCCCAAGAAGAAGGGACCAACTGCTCCACCTTTTTGTTACAATGCTAACTACACTGTGAGAAACTAAGCCATGCAGTGGTTTAGGATCCACAACCACCAAGTCTTGCATTATGAAAAAAAGGAAACAAACCCTCCAAGGAAGAGTGGCTTCTGACCCAAAATTTCTCAGAGTGGCCCTAAGCACTCATCAGAAGACACACAGGTAAAGAGCAGTGAATTCACAACAGGTCTAAAGTATAATGCAACATGATTTCAGTTGTTTCTTAAAATAATCAGGCTCCAATACCATGTGAAAAATCCAAGAAGCATCTGCATTGACATTCCATACTTTCCAGGAGAAAGAGGAGGTGAGTGGAGGAGACTGGACAAGGAGGTACAAAGCCTTTGTATCGGCCTCTTACTGCCCACATGTTGTGCACTCACACTTACCTGACCCAGGGCAGGGAGCGTTGCATATGCCAAGGGCTGATTGATCATTCCTTTCTGCTTCATGATGAGCATGCGTTTCTGCTCCTCGCTCAGGTGCGCCATCTGAGCTGGCATCTGCGTCTGCTGGGACTGCTGCTGCTGGATGTATGGCATCATGGCGTTCTTCCCGGGATTTGCCATGGGCGGGGTCATCCTCTGGCTCAGCTCAGTATTGAAATGGGTCAGAGGTTTGGTGTTGCCATAAGAAAGCATATTGGGCTGTTTGCTCAAGGAGTTTGTGACCAAATTATTTGGCTGCTGACTGATCATGTTCATGTGATTTTGAGGGAGGTAGTTATTAACTGCGGTCTTCTGGGGGTTGTTTGCCATAGGAGGCACTATTGGGTTTTGGTTGTTAAAGGCTTGAGAATACATCATTGGGCTATTTGGTTTGTCGGCACCGAAGGCTCCTCCGTAGGGACTGGATGGAGGCCCCACCGGTGACCAGCTTGAGGGCTGATTTGGATGCTGCTGCTGCTGCTTCTGCTGCATGAGCTTGGCTCTTTGCTGCTGCTGGGCTGCCATCTGCTTGAGCTGCTCAGCTGGGGACAGCTCAGCGCTCGGCAGGCTCACCGGCCCCGACCCCGCCACGGCCGGCGCCGCGGTCATCAGGAAGCCATTTCCAGAGCGCGCCTGCGTCTGCCCGGGGGTGTGGGCCTGGCCGGGAGTCTGCGGGGACTGCACAACGCAGTTTGCTGGTGATCCAGCAGGGACCGGCGCCGGCGGTGCGCTGGATGCAGAAGCAATGCTGGAGCCTGTGGAGGTGTTGGAAAATGGAGGACCGGAAGAAGACGGTCTGACCTGGGGAGACCCTAATGGGACATGAGCAAACGGAGAATGGGATGGATCGCTTTTCACGCTCGCACTCTCCTGAGTCTCTGTGGCAGGCCTGGGAAATTCGGGCTCCTTCTTCTCTTCAAAGTCTTCATTGAACAAATCCTGTATATCATCTTCTGGGACGGTGTTTGCCAGCTCATCTATGAGCTCCTGCCACTCCTGATCATTTAGGTTAATGTCTGAGAAGAGCTTGTTCTGATTCGAAAGAGATGTTTCAGAAGTGTCTATGCAGTTGGAGTCATCCAAAGGCTCTTGCTTTAGTTCCTTGTTCTGCAGGATGTTGAAACTATCATCCAGCTCATTGCAGCCATTAACAGGGAGCTTTATCTCAGAAAGCCCACCATTTTCACCCAAGTCTTCTAGACCACTCCTGTGAGTTCCACTGTTCTGCAGAGGCAGGGGAGCTTTCATGTCAAGCTGGTGAAGAGGAGAAACAGCAGGCAAAGGCAAATTAATGGGCAAGCTGTTGATTGCCTCAATGCCTGGCACATCCTTTCGTGTCCGCTTGCTGGCTGGAGAAAAGTTCCCATCACAAACTCCGTTCTGCTGCTCTCCATTGAGAGGTGAACGTGCGCCTTCCAACTTCCTTTTGACTGTCTCTTGAAGCTTAAAGAAAACAAGAGGAAAGAAATATATTAACCATTTGCAGATGCAAAGGAAGTACTCATGAGCACTGTGACAAAATATTCCTCATCAAGCCAGTGGTAGTAAGTTTTATAACTGATTAGAAAGTTTCTCTGATTTCATTCTTATGCTTTGATCAATTTGAAAACACAGTCTAAAAACCACCAAACAATCAAACACCTCCCCTGTCCCAAATCAAACCTTCCCTTGACTAGGAAAGCAGAACTGTAAAATATGGCTGCGCTTTCCAAGCTGCGTCTGTGCCTAACTTCCAAGAAATTTAGGGAGCAAGTTGACTAATTCAACATTTAGTGCCTAATACAGGGATGAGATTTAAACAGTGTGCCTAATACAGTGAGGAGTCTTAAACTGGAACAAAAAAAAAACAAAGAAAAAAAAGGAATCACTAAAATTTACTACTCACTCTGAATTTCTTTTCGTTGTAAGTTTCTAGAAGCTTCTTAAAAATAACTGCAATATAATTGATTGACTACTTATATTGAAATGTGTGAAAAAAAATAATTAACATAGCTTCATTTGATTAGCCCTGTGTTCTTGGCTAGCATATTGAGAATCCCTTTTATGGGGGAAAAAAAAATATATCCACTATGGAAAATAGAAGGCACTTGGCATAACATTAACTCAATCAAATAATGAAAAAAAGGAAATCAGCCATGTGCTAGGAGCTAACATAAAACATAAATAGCTAACAGAAATAATAGCAAGACAAGTCTACAGAAAAGCAAATAAATTGGAATATAAGGATTTTATAAAAAATAGTGTGTTAACATCAGCTTTAAGTCAGGTTATAGAAGCATAGCAAAGAACTGTAGCAAGCAACAGTCCTCCCCACTCACATCCAAGCAGAGTCCTTTACTTATGTACAAGGCTAAAAAAAGCATCTCTCTTCAGCTAAGGCAAAAAACAATAGTGGGGAGGGGAGGAAGCAAAGAGGTCACAGCTCTAGCAAACGCCTTCAGGACACACTTGCATCCTTGATAGTAGAACAATAGAAGACAAAATACTGAAAGATTTTATCAGTTTTTAAAGTATTCTTACTGGTAGGAAAGTCCCAGATATGCAGCTCCCACCCCTTCCCTAACCTAGAGGTCCTCAACCTTCTTTCTTCTCACAATCCAGATCCCATTTATTTCTCCCATCCCAGAGGGCTGGTTCCCCTTTCATCCCCCGTGTAAGACAAGCAAGAAAATCCATATCTTGCCTAGGTTTTGGAGGGAGTGGTTCTGGGAAGGCTGTGCCCTTCTCCTGCCCCTCAGGCCAGCCAGCCTGGCCTCCTTCAGCACACAATGCAGTGGGATGTGGCCAGCACAGGCATTGCTGCAGCCACAGCTGAGCATGCATGGTACTGGTGGGGCTGCCCTTTGGCAGAGAACAAAGCAGAAAGGCAAGGCTGTGAGTCTAAGCAGACCATCGATTCCTTGGAGCAATGTGGGAAAATAATTAACATGTGAATAAGAGTCCCTAGTGGGTCACTGTTGGCATAAGTGACCGAGACTTTGCTGCCTGTTCTGCCTTGCACAAAGCCAGTGTGTGCCAAGCCTCCCTCAGGCAGAAATTCCTCCACCCTCGTGGCTTCTGTGGTGCCACATAGACCAGCTGCTCTGTAACCACAGCCTCTGCCACAAGGCTGGTCTCCTCCTCTGGTGCCTGGTCTTAAACCCCTGAATTTGGAGAGTTGTGGATGCTCATCTAGGAGATGAGAAAGTTCTGGGCAGACCTTTGTAGCACCTTCCAGTACCCAAAGGGCCTACAAGAGAGCTGGAAAAGGACTTTTGACAAGTGATAGGACAAGAGGTAATGGCTCCAAACTGACAGAGGGTGGGTTTAGATAGATAGTAGGAAGAAAATCTTCCCTGTGAGGATGGTGAGGCACTGGCACAGGTTGCCCAGACAAGCTGTGGATGCCCCATCCCTGGAAGTGTTCAAGGGCAGGCTGGATGAGGCCCTGAGCAACCTGGTCTAGTGAAAGGTGTCCCTGCCCATGGCAAGGGGGTTGGAATGAGATGACTTTTAAGGTCCTTTCCAACCTGGAGCATTCTGTGAATTTATGCCTATGCAGCCCTGTAGCAGCTGTCCATACCCTGAGTCTCCCCTCCCCAGTTTCTGGAGATGAGGGAACAGCTCATGGCCAGTGATTTGCACCAAGAAGTTCCTCTCCCTGTGTTGCAGGCTGCGATGGGGAAAAAGCCTGCAGCAATGTGGGGGTCAAGAAGGCTCTGAGCACATTTTGGGCTTCCCTATCAAGTCCCTGTCACTGCATTCCCACTCCTCTCCCAAATGCAGCAGCTCTTGCCCCCATGAACTCCACAGATGCAGGTGGGAAAGCACACTGTGCTGCTCTCTCTAGATTAAAGCCTGGCATAGTCAGGTTTGGCAACCATAGTCTGCAGGAACTCACCAGGCTGCAGAGCACAGAGTCCTGCAGGAGACCATCACCTTCTCATCTCTCTGTGCCACAGCAGCACAGCTCTGCTAGCAAGAGGTGCTTGCCCAGAGGTGGTAATTGCCTCAATCTGTGCCAGTTAGCAGCCATGTGGAAAGGAAGTCCAGGACTTGTGTGAAGGATCAAAACGAGATCTCACAAGGGGGTTTATGGTATGGCTCTCACCTCTGCTGCCTCCCTCCCCTAAAAACCTGAGTTAAACACTGGTGTGTGGCATTAGAGCTCCCTGCTGCTTTTTGAGCCATGTATCTGTCATGCTGCAGAATCCTACAGCTGAGCTGGTTCCACTCATCTTTATATAACGCTGAATCAGACCCTGGAGACAGGAAAGGATGCTGCACATGTGGTAATGGCACCACTTCACAAGTACAACAGCACAGCTCCAGGGCAAGAAAAGAAAGAGCATGAGCTGCCCTCAAGTGCAGGTGGTCAGCTGATGGGTTAAAAAAGCATATTTAAATATTGCCCCTAATGGGCCACTCACACAATTTACAGCTGAAATCACTCCCTTGAACTCCTAGTCTCACTACAAAGTCACTATTGCCTCATCAGAAAAATATTCCCCAAACAGCAAGTGACTCAAGACTGAGCTCAATGGGCATGCACAGGTAAAACCAGGATTTGACAAAATGTTCAAAATGTGTCGTGGCCTTTACCCCAAGTCCATATTGACCAAATGCTGGGCTAAAGTAAGAACAGAACCTGGTGGCAGGCTTCTCATCATGAAGTAAAGTTCCTATAAGGAAAAGATGGGAAAAAAGTTGGTCTTAACGACAAGGGAAGGAGTAGTGAGAGTGATTATCTCCTGAGGATTACAAGTCAACTGACTCCATATGTTTTGCAAGTTTGAATAAATACTTCACAAAAATATTGGTAAGAGTGATATGCTTTTACATGGTTTCACACTTTCAGGTTTTAAAACATTTACTATTTTATCCTGAATCTATCACCTTATTGTATAAGAATGCTCACCAAAAGAATCAAAACTATCTAGTGGCAAATAACCTGCCCTAAATATATCAGTTCCTAAAGTTTCCTCATGTGCTGGAACTTGGATGTCCCCCTGTACAAATATTCAGTGACTTTAGGGAAAGTAAAAGCAGGCCCAGTATATAAATACACATAATCATGCTTATTATGAATTACAAGAAAAAGCAGCTTGACATGGAAACTATTTTCTATCAAATATGAAACATACAGAAGTGGTGTCTTATTGCAAAAAGAAATTAAACTAAACCTATTCTAAGTTTTCTAACCTCCACATTGTTCTCCTTCAGAGACTTTAGGATTTGTGGGGTTAAGAGGCACTAATATTTTTATTTTCTTTGTTTGCTCATGGGAAAACTGTAGGTAGACAGAAACTTAACATGAAATGTTCGTTTGAGGGCAGCATGCTGGGTACAACCTTTGCAGGTGGGGAAGACCCTTGACTCCAGCATTTTGGGGGGAGTTGGGAGCCACAATAGATGCATCTCCTTTTTTTGAGGTGCAACACAGAAATATTCCTATCAAATGATTTCAATGAAAAGTTTCCTTTTCATATCTTGATTTCATTCCCAATCACCATATTAACTCTTGAATAGTTTGGATATCCAACATCAGGATTCCACAGTGTCTTAGACTAAAATCCCAGCACTTCCCCTTCCCTCTATAAACACAATCCCTGAAGTAAAATAGTATCTTTTAAGGTATCCTCCCTCTACTTCTTAGTACAAGTACATAGTTTGTGCATGTTTTACAGCATGCATTGTGAAGATATTAGCAGGAGCTGAGAGATTTGTGTCTAGGAGCAGATGATGACACCAAAAATAAAAGGAAAATATCAAAATCAAAGGAAAATATTAAAACAAAACAACCTCCTTCCAGCTTCATAAGCCTTTAGCTTTATTCACACAAAATATTTGGCTGATGACTCCATTTCACTGCAGTTTTCTACCCCAAAGCACAAGAGGGTGAAGCCTCTTGATTATATGCCTTTGGAAAAACTCCAGCTGCAGAGTGAGAAAAGGTCAAATTTTGGCAGGTTGACTTTTTAAATGACTTTCCATTGGAGGAGAGGCAGGGGGACAGAGGCTGTGCACACAACACACAGCGACCCAAAGGGTCTGATCCAGCCCATCCTGAAATCCGGGGCAGAGCTCTCGGACATGCTGTGACAGACCCAACAGATAAACAGGAGTGTGGGGAGGCTGTCAGCAGGGCTTTCATCTGCGAGGAGAAGCTGCTCCGCTTCATCTCACCAGCAGCAATTCATTTTTCAAAAGAAATGAGACAGAGGTACTGTTGTTATAGCAACAGCCGAGGAGCCACTCGGCAGCCCATCCTCCACCGTGGAGCTGCCTTTGGTGGGGGCAGCTGTTCCAGTCCTACATGGGGAGTGACTGGGGCTGTGGCAGCTGAAAATCCCTTCATTGCTCCTTAAAAAAAAAACCAACGTGAAAACCAGAGGGAGGTGCGGAAGCCAAGAGGCTAAATTCTCTCAATGCCAGTAGAAGCTGTATGTGATTCACAGGTCCAGTTCTCCTCTGTGAGCCCCCACAGAGGAGATGTCACTTTTACAGATGTTTTTGTGTCACAGGAGGCTGAAGTCACTTTTACAGATGTTTTTGTGTACCAGCTACATGTAGCCACCGACTTTCCTCTCCCTAGGGCAGCTCCAGCCACTTCAACACAAGACAAGGGCAACAATTCTGAGAGGTCTAGTCCACTTGGCTCCCCAGCTCTGCTGGAATGTGCCCTGCTCTGGAGCTATCTTTGCTCCCTGTGGGAAAGCAGAGACACTAGCCAAAGCCCAAAGTCCATCTTCCTTAAAGGATATGCACGTTTACAAAAAACAAGGGTTATTATCTTTTCCACATGCTCTTCTGTCATTCTTTCTGTTAAAATTGGATCTTTTGAGTTCTTCATGTTGAATCAGTCTGGCCCACCAGTCATCATGACCTTCAGTTCCTTTCCATGAAATGAATTCAAGTCTTGGGCCTTTCTCCAGGGTTTCTACTCTCCCTTCCACCCATGTGTCTGTTCCTGAGTTTGCCCCCATTTTTTCTCTCTTCTTCTCCTAGAGCTTCTCCAGAAAGATCTTGATGCTTCTTACCTCCAACAGGGAGTATTTATCATGAGCTTTGCCAAACACTACCCCAATTCAGCAGTCTCCAGCCTGCACTCTAAAGACTGAGTCAAGTTTGCTACTTAACTCCTTGTGCTGCACTCAAATCCTATCAACAATTTAGGAAGTATCCCAGGGGTGGCTGTGAAGTGACACTAAGCAAGCAGATTTGACATGACAGCATCTAAGATCAGTAAGGAATAATCAGCATGGCCATTTGCATGCCAGAAATTCAGCTTCAACATTTGAAAGGATTTTTTGCACACACCTCCTTGCTGTATCACCTCTGATGCTGCCGTTCAAAAGTCAGTGTTGCCAGAGTACCACTGTCTGAGGCACAGCCACATCTTGTCACCAGTGTTTTAAGTCCCCCAGCTCCATAGTGGCCTCCCAATGACACTTGCTGCAGTGTCCTGCAGAGGTGGTGGGGAGCAGAGGACAGCCTTTCAGAAACCCCCGTTGGAGCTGAACTCAGACAAGCAGCCAAGCAACACGAAGGTGAGTTACAGATCACCACTTCCCACAAATGAAAGTATTTCATACATCCAACCACTCCCCTACTATCTTAATTCCCTCATGCTGCTGAAAGCACAGCACTGATGCCTGCTAACTCGCTGGATGAAGCCTGATGTAGCAAATTGATTTAGGAGCACAATTGCTCATTTAAAGCACATGCTGTGTTTCTCCATGCTAGGCCTGGCTGCCCAACTCGTTGGCGAGGGCAGTGTTTCAAATATACAGGAAATTCACGTTGTGAAATCTGTCTGAAGTTGGTAAAATCTCAGCCTGCCAACCTAGGCAGTAACCTGTTCAACTCTGCAGACTCACAGAGTAACCTCTGCCTCAGCAAAGGGATCAGCCTTCTGCCCCTTACCCTGCAAAGGGCTGTGGGGTCTCTTGTCACCACCCTTGGTTTTTGCCGTCAGGCACCAGAAAAACAAAATACCTCCCAGTAATAGTAAAAATATGACCAAGGCACTGGGTAAACCTGCAAGAGTTAGCAGAGAGGAAAACAATCCATGTCTTCACATTTTAGCCAGTCAGACATGAAGGGTTGCTCTCTAAAGAGTGGGAATAAAGAGTCATGGTGCTTGGATGCAAAGCTGGCAGCACAGGCCCCTTGCTAGAGCTGTCTGCCAGCTGCCAGGATCCCAGCTACCAGCAGGAACTGGATCACACTGGGAGATCAAGCAGAGAACAGGGAAGAAGGGTAACAAAAAAAGGCACTGTATGACAGCAAAATAGCAACAGCACTGGGGAAGTCAAACCAGGTAAATTCTGCCACTCCACCTGCCCTCAGTCAGCGAGGTAAGGATGTTGGTATGTGCTAAAGTAGCTTGAGAAAAGCTGAGTGCAAAGACATTGCACAGCAAGTTTAACTGAACTTTAGAGCACAAATTGTTTCATGAATGGAATGCTGCTATCACTGTCAAAGAGCCTTCCTGCCCCAGTCTATGATCTACATGTTTTACTCCTCTTCAGATCTAATTCAATCCCGCATCGGCCCAATGGGGTAAACACTGGCAAGCAGTAACCTCATTGCTTTGGGAGTGCCAGCACTGCTCCATCTGTGCAAAAGTCTTAGGAAGGTGCTAAGAGCCTATAAGCTGAACTACTGAGCTGGCAGTGCCTACTCCTGCCTCTCACACCCAGCAGCCGAGCTCTGCTCTCTCTGAAGTTGTCCTTGCAGATGGCATGAGCTGCATTTTCAAGGTGCATTATAAGGATTTAGTCAGGCAGGCTTCAATTGACTTGTCTGGCAGTTGTTCTGATAAGTCTTCACCCTTTCCAATCTGCTTTGTATCTGGACAGAAGAGAGGGTAATCATAAAAAGCAGACTGGAGATTATTAAAGCTGTGCCTCCCAAAGAACTACAAATCAGGGTAGAAAAGAAATGCAGGAACCTCTTGTGTTTTAAATGAAGAAGCGGCAAAACAAAACACACAGTGTTGTTGCACATGCACCATAGCTCCTCAGTAGCTCTTTAAACTGTGTATGTGACACTAGGAATGGTTTCCTGGGGAAAATCTTGTCCTAGTTCATCCTTGGATGAGCACAAGTTGTAGCAGGCTAGTGAAGTATGCTGATGGCATCCTGCCTGCCTAGCAAAGGGGTATGTGAGACATGAAAGCACTCCTGTCCTCTGCAAAGGAGGAGCAGCTCTGTGACACAACCACTCCTTTCCTTGTCATTAAGGCACCCAGTAGGATGTGAGCTCTGTTCCTGACTTCAGAACTGACAGACTAAAACCTTGTCTAACTGATGTAAGGGAAAAGCCCTTCCTATGCTTAGGGCAAGCAAATTACCTTCCAGCTGCTTGCAAAATACTGCCATGGCACAATCTACATACATAATATATTACTCCAGAATATTCTCAGAGAAACTCCAAAGAAAGAGCCGGAAGAGATGGTGAAGACGTGACAATAGTCCCCGATGACACCATGGATTGCCATGGACAAGGAGTTTCTACTGGATCTCTTTTACTACCAAAGCCTGTCTAGTGCATGATCTCTAGAAGACAGATAGCAAGCTGACAGAAGGCTGAACTCAGAAGTGGCACAGTTGTCTTCCATTCATATCACTGGTGTAAACTCCCAACACACGTCACCTCATGGCAACACAGCTGCTTATTCCATAAGTGCATGAAGGAGCACCTTCCAGTTCCTTAAATCAGTGTGGACTAAGTAATTTCAGGGATTCTTCCACATGACTAAGTTCAATTTCACATTTTTTGAAGCAAAGTGTTTCATACAATTGGAAAAAGAAGGAAATGAGAGCCACATAGTCTACACTGTACCTGTTCAAGCCCACGCATTTTAGTCACCCTCTTGGGGTAACATCATAAATGAAACTTGAAAATAATTTAAATATCAAAGTAACAGATTTCAACAACTAACACATTAAAAGAAAAATCTTGTGAATCAGTCATACTGTGCTGCAAACAAAATGGTGAATTTAGCCTCCTCTTCCCCATGTGTTCTTTGTGCCTGAATGGGCAGCTTGGCTGAGGACACAGGTCAGCTGAAGACTCTCTGCAAGGACAAACACCTTTAAAGGACTGCAGGTTATCTAAGTAGAGATTGAACAACTAATGATACAGTAAGCATTGCAAAGGGGACCCAAGCATTGGGGAGGAGAGAGAAATGAATATGTTGCATGGTAATTAATTCTCATATTTTTTCTACATTTTAATTGTTTGCATAGTAATGAGACATGTCTTTTGGGGAAAGGAAAAAAATCCGACATGGGACAGATGAGTTTGGAAATAAGTTTGTGCTAAGCTATTGACCATTTAGAAAATAAATAATAAAATCAAGCAACTGAAGATCCCAAAATAGAAAAGATGTCAGAGACAGCTTTTTCCTTCAGTCAGACAATTCCCTGATCAGCACAATCAGCTTGATCCATCTCTAGGAAAGAAGAGCAATGCTGGAAGTGGTTGTTTGTCTTGACTTTGCATGCCTCTTTAAAAGAACACAGGCAGCAGCAGTTTGAAAGACTCCTGGATAAAAGAACCACAGAAAGGTCTGGGTTGGAAGGGTCCTTAAAGAGTATCCTGTTTCAACATCCCTTCCATTGGCAGGAATAATACCCCAGACCAGGTCGTTTAGGGCCCCATCCAACCTCGCCTTGAACACACCTAGGGTGAATCTCATTAAGTTCAGGAGGAATTAGGGATACACTGATAAGGTCATTTCTTCTGCATCCAAATTCCTTCAGAGACAGACACAATGTCTGATGGAACAACTCCTCTTTGCACTCATTTTTTGGCTTCAATACGAGTTATAACCAGTACTGGGAAAAAAGAAAAAAAAAGATCTGTGAAGACTCAAGGAATTAAAGGACTGTATCGGATGCCCCAGACATGTTCTGAATTATTCTGAGCACAGTTTGGGAGCTATTTGCCATGGGCTAAAGGCCAGACAGCGCTGAACAGCAGATTTGCCCTAAATATGGCCAAGTAAACCATACAAACTTTAGCTCTTTGTGGCCTCAGTACCTTCACCTCAAGCTGACCTCAGGTCCCACAGACACACAGCACAACCAATGGAAAAGCACATCTGGTCTCCCAGCTCCCAGCAATTACCAGAGTCACAGACTCCCAAGGCTGGACCTGCTGTGTGGTGTGAACTGCAAATGTACTATTTAAGTCTACTGATGAAGTGTAAAGAAGTAGATTTTAAGCAAATGAAGGCCCTGATTCAGCACAATATTTAGCACATGGTTCACCTTGAGTACATTAAGCAACCAAAAATACAAAGAATGGTTTATGCAATGAATGACAACATCAGACTGAGACTCTTGCTCAGGTCTTACCTTCTTTATTTCATCCACAGCAGCTGTCTCCACCCCAGGATAAACCTCTGCTTCTCTCCCACCCTACTCTGAATACATGTAGACAGTGTTGAACCCATGGCAGCAATGGCAGGAAGATTCCCAAATCCCAGAGGTGTGTAAGGCTTTGAGATCTCTCCACACAAACCAAAGAGGTTACCAGGAGAAAGGTGGGCAGTGTTCTGCCAAACAGGTCACATTCCCAGTTAGCTGCGGCCTTGCACCACATTACAACCGGGCACTTTTACCTCTTTGTGTATTTTGAAAACAGCCCTCCAAGGGAAGGAATTGCAACACACAATGCCATAGATGTCTGTACATTCCCAGTGTACACAACATAGGGTTTTTTTTTTTACTTTTTTCCTTTTGCGGTCATAAAAAATTCCCTGTTTTTTCCACACAAGTGCACACATGCACATGTAGACACTCCCCATGATACTCACATGAGTTTTAATCTCAGCAATCTATGCGTGCTAAGCATATATTAGCAGCTAATTAAAATTAAATTTAGACTTCAAGTCCCACTCACCACTGAAAGTTTGTGCCCTTAACAGTGCTAAATAAGTGCAATTCAATAAAGCATTCGTTGTGGGTAAAGACCAAGTCACAGAGAACACTACAGTTCTTTCCTAAACCTGTTGAAGCGCTAGACATCATAGTTTGCTCTTAGATAAGCCACAGAAATGCATTATAAACCAGTGTAAATTCATACAATGGACTTCCACTAATCTTATTTTTCTTTCTAAAGGACTTCTCCTTCCCTCCTTTTTCTCCTGTTGTAGGAATGATAAACCACCTAGTACTAAGTGCTTTTAATTTGTTAGTCTGAAGACACAGTACTCTTGTTCTATTACCAGAATTATGTGGATTTTGGTCTCAGAGAAAAACATAGGTGAGATGAATCTAAAAAGAAAAACAAACCTAATTGTGTGCCAACCCCCCACTGCCCCCAATCATTTATTACTTAAATGGTGTCATTCAGATGCAAACATACATTAAACCTCTAGATTTCACTTCAGAAAACAGAGCAGGGAGCTGCCTAAACTGCATATTAAATCAGTGACAGGATTAGAATAGGACTCAAATCTCCCAAGCCCCATCCCCGGCCAGTGGGGATGCACTCATCAGAGCAATGTGCTTTTTGTCTCCTTTTTTTCTTATTCAGGAAAAAGAAGGGGTGTGTACAGGGAGCTATGAAGAGGACGTGGAGTCTGGAAACTCTTGCAGGCACCGTAAGAAAGGAATAGACAAAACCAGGTCCAGTCTTAAGAATGCAATTCATACCCTCTCTACCAGGCTGAGATGGGAATGAGATAAATCATGCTCCAGAAAGTGCCTTTTTCTTTTTACTGACCTTAAAGGGAGCCTTGGTAACTACAGGAAAAAGACACATCCACAGTCAGATGCCTCCACCTGGACCCTCCCCAAGCCACCATTATTTGCCCAGCCACAATTAGGGCACTAATTAAATGCTACTGCTGCTGACATCTGTGTTTAATAACGATTTCTGTCTGTGTGGATTGGGTCTTTGCCCCAGTTTCATTTCCAGAGGCTTCAGTTTTGTTCCACTAAACTCTAAGAAAATAAGCTTGAAATCTTCATAGTTTGGCCTATAATAATTATACTACATTTACTCTTAGAAGAAGTGTTACTTTCTTGCCTTGCCAAAGGCAAGCTCCAAGTTCTTGCTTACTAACTAAAATGCTCATTCACTTCTGGGTTGTTTAAGAGAGGCAAGGATAAGGGGACAGCTAGCAGGGATTCAGTTTAAATCCCAGATAAATGGTAAGGAGTGTTACAACCATGATGGTCTAAGCAAAGTCTATGGAGAGGGAGGGAAAAAAGTATTTTTAATTAGACAGAGGAAACCATTGACAAGTTTTGGGGTAAGCAAGCACTTCCTCCTTCTGTAATGACAGTTATAGTAACCTTAGTAACAACTGTAACAATGAGCAAACATGCTAAAGAAATTATATAAAATCACATAGATATGGGGCATATGGGATTGTGTGCAAATCTGCTGTGTGATACAGTTTCCCATAGTACAAAATTTGTTTTTAAAGGAAATTACATGGGCAGCAGGTTGAGGTTTTTCCTAGGGCTATTTACAAAACTCCTTTATTTTTCCTCCTTTCTTCTAAGCTTTTCAAAACAGTCAAATGAAAATAAAAGCCTGGCAATTAGCATATTTCAGAATTACAGTAAGGGTCCAGCTTTAAAATGCACAGCTGCCTGAGACTGACTTTTTTTTCAATGCCAGGTGGATGATATGAGGCCAAGAACAACCTTGAATAGTGTGGGGGCTCATGGCTGTAGGATTTGCAGGGGACCGTGATTTCGTTGTATCTGGGGACATAAGTCATTACTGTTTTCTTTTTTATTTTTCCCAAAAGCTTTCTGATATTGCCAAACTCCAAATTCAGACCTGCAATAATCATATTAGAAACATTCAACACCGCAAAGACAGAGGATTTTCCTGACTCATCAGTAAAGTAGTGACAGCCTTCTCCTCTCCCTGCTAATGAGAAAGGACTGCAATGCCTGGAACTAAAGCAGATATTTTTCCCATTGAGTGTTCCCAAAGTCTCTCTACAGCAGCATAACCTACCCAATGAAGTTTTCTCTGTACAGGGCATGGAAATGTTACCAAACAGAGAACTATTAAGTGGGCCCAGGGTGGAAGGCTCCCTAAGGAGCTGTGGGGGAACACAACAGGGCACAGCATCCTCCTTGGGGGTGCCATCTCCCCAGGTAGCTACTGTGGAGCAGAGGTTCAAACCACAAGGATTCAGACTAAACCACAGAACTGCAGAGATTCTCCTCCTGGGCCCACTACAGCAGAGCTGCAGACAGCCTGTGTGCTCTGGCAGTCCTGGCTCCAGCCTCTCCTAGTAAAGGCACACATGCAGGACTCCTCCCTGGGGATAAAGCTGCTCTTTTGTGCTGCTGCCTAATAACTCCAACTGGTCCCTGACTCCTCTGCTTTCCTGGTGCTCTGCTGGAGCCATGGCGCTCTCACCAGGGTGGCGGCAGTGACTGGAGAAGGCTGTGACAATCGAGTGGCAAGGTGCCATTGCAGAAATGTGCAGTGATGTGAGGCTGCAGGGAGCTGGGTGTGAAATGTGCATCAGACAGGTGGGAAACATTTGCTCCACCCTTGCACAGTCCCATCTTTTTCCCTTTCCTGTCTCAGTTCAGATCTCACAGCCTCACAGTGTGAGCATTCTGAAGCCTCAAGTTTTGTGGCTGCAGAAGGCAAGGTAGCCTTAGAACATGACCCTTCCCTGTGACAGCCACAGGGCCTCTACCTTGCCTGGTGCACGCTCATATTCTGCAAACAGCCTCTCCCCATCGTTCTGATTGCTTTCTTCCCAGCCCTGCTGGTGTTAATGGTCTTGAATAAAGCCATGAGAAAAACCGACCTCATTAGCAGTTTCCTCAAAAGGTGAATTGGAGCAGGGCATTCGTGTCCTGCAGCAATTTTCAAACTCGCAGGAAAAACATGAAAGGAGACAAAGCCTAAGGTTGCTCCAGGAATTCCTTCTACCACCGGTGAGAGGAATGTGCATAACATGCCCCCTACATGCAGTGCAAACAAGAAGCTTCTACTACGGCTCTTTCCTTGGCTTTCCTCATTTCACTCCACTCTTCAGGAACAAGAAGAAACCTTCTTCACACATGCAGGGGGCTGCAAAAGCAAACTGTACAGATGGGCTCAGGAAGAGGTTCTTAGACCTGGGATAGCTGGAAAATGTGCCAGGGAAGGCTGACTCTGTTTCTTACACTCTACTTGCTCACTGAGAGGACACTGGGCTAAATGCCCCTTTGAGATGACCCAGCACAACTGCTCCTATACCCACCGTGCTTGCAGAAGAAATGCTATTCTAGAAGATGTTTACTGAAATGAAACAAACAGAACTCTCCCTCTACCAGATTTTCAAAGTTCTTGTTATGAAGCATTTTGATGATAATACATGATTTTACAAAGCAGCAGCTATACAATGCAAAACTCATTTCCAGTAGCCCCTAAATAAAGAGGAATTGGTGCAAAACAACAAGCTGAAAGCAATCCCTTGCTTTACTACTTTTTGAAGATGGACTGAATGCCAGATGGTGGTCATCTGATCAGAAGACAACCAATTGACCATACTTTCTCCTCTTCCCCTGTTCATCCCCCACCTCCACCCAAAACATGCAGCTCCAACACAACCAAAACCTACCTATCTGATTTTGGATTTTGAAAGACTGTTATTACAATTTGGAAGAAGGAAGAACTGTGATAACTACCACACCAAACACGAGGAGGCACGAGTAAGCAATTTTAGCTGTTAGGATCTCAATATCCTTTGTAAAGAGAACTTCTCTCACTCATATCCGGTGTATAAAATGTAATTAAAAGCTATTTTTTTAATATACAATGAGTTTCTATTTCACATGGAAAGTGAAAGACACCAGTAGGAGCCACAGATGAGAGAGCCTTGAGGCCAAAATCTTCAATCTGCTGAGGTCCCTGATACAAATGATGATGTCCTGTCGAAAAATTAGGTTTTGCTAGAGAACAGACCAGTGACATCATAGATAAAAAGTCACAGAACTGATGAAAGCCACTTAGGAAAATGTGAATTGTCATGATACTCAAAGTGCATTTTCTCTGCCTGTTACGTGTAATGGGGTCCTCTCTGAAAACGACATCAAATGGAATTTAATTAAACAATAAACTCATTAGTTTTTTTTAAAATATAGAAGAATAAATATATGGAGATCCTAGAAAGACAAAGAGACTATTTTTTCTTTTTCCCAGCTTTTCTTACTTTTCACATATGATGCTGTGACTCAAATTAACTCCACATAAATTCTGAATATAAAAAGATCATCAAATTAATTTTTTAATAGGGAAGGAGAAGGAGAAAAAAAATCAACCTCGTTGGCAGAACTTGAACTCCATTCCTCAGAATGATTAGTTTGGCCACTGGAGGGCTCCAATATTGTTTCATAAAAGCAAAAGAAAGTTTACTAGGAAGAATAAACACATAACAAATAGCCTGGGCAATAAAGTTCAACCATAATAAGCAGTCTGAACCAAGATCTATGGGCTTGCAAGCATTTCATAAGAGTCAAGACTAATTTAACTCTTGTTTTGCTCTTGTAGCATAAAAGGATTTGAAGAAGAAGGATTTTCCTACAGCTCGGCTATAAACATCTCCTCCAACACACCACTATTCAAATGGGTTTTGTATGCAATCACAGAAGGAGTAGATGTCTACAGGAAAGCAAAACTCAGAGGTTTTCTTGGGACATGCCAGTAAAACACTTCTGTATGGAAGCCCAGCTGCTGCAGAGTACAAAAGAGGCACATTCTTTGTCCCTCTCGTGACTCCAGTCTTCCCAATGAAAGTTTAGCAACTCAGCAACTGGGAGCACAGCCGGGTGCTCCCACTACATAAAGTCCTTGACTGTTCTTCTTTAGATAAACCATTGTTGGGAGCTACCTTTTATTTTTTAAGAGGATTTGTATGTTCAGGTACAGAAAGTCAAGGAATAACTGGCTCTAAAACTAATGGGTTTTTTTTCCCAGTAACATGGCAGTGAAGATCTTATCAGAAAAATGTTATGTGGTCCTGCAGAAGCAAGTACAGGCACTGATGTCAGTAGATAAGCTAATGACTGCAGCTTATCAGCTGATAAGCTAATGACTGCAGTGCTCCAATTAAGGATAAAACAAAAGGTATTTCAATACAGGAGCAAGAGAAAAAGTACTTTGGACATCATTCTACCTACAAACTTATGGAAGGGGGGAAAAAAGTCTGAACACCCTTTGGACCCCCCAGTCCTTCCAGTTGGGGACGATGGTGGGCTGAGATGGGCTGAATGTTGGAAGTTTCACACTGAGCCAAACTTTACAATTGACTTAAGCGGTGCTGAAAATAAAGGAGGTTTATTGGAAATATTGAAAGATGCTAGTGGGTACTATGATAAGCCCAACTGAGCACTGTTCTTGTTTGACGAAGTGCACTGTATTGGGCTGATGCACACAACATCATGGTTTGCTGGCACACACTATTTTTTTTCTGCTTCTTCAATGTAAAGGAAAAAAAAAAGAGAGAAAAAAAAAGGAGAAAAAAGCTTGCTTAAAATATCCCTGCTGCTCTCCTGTAGCCCCTTCCTATCCAGCACATCACACATTAATGCCAATCTTCTGGGAGACTGCAATTCGAACATAATGAGATATTAATGAGCTTTGCACATGTCCCCAGTCGCAAGTGTTCCCCCCCCTCCGCAGCTCATTGCTCACAAATCTACAGAGATGTTCTGCTTGTTTTCCTGACACTGCAATTGTGACTCCCCCAATCCTGCCCCCCCTCCAGGCAAACCCTGCTGCACCCTTCCCCTTAAGCTGCCAGCTCTAAACAGCACCAAATGGGCTGGCACTGTCTTGTTTCCTGGACTAATGGATGCTTGTTTAAACACTGGAGCTGTTTGCATTGCTGCGGCTCACTGCATGTTAAACACAGTCCTCTGAAACCCTATGCCAATCCAATAAAGGTATCAGCAGTTCAGCGTGGGGAGGCAATTACTATAAAGTCCCAAGTGTGCCTTCTAAGCTCAAGGAAGGAAAATTTGATTGAACAGCTAAAAGCAAAATCTGATTTCGGTGCAGCATCACTAGGAAGACACGAGGTTTCACTGCAGCCAGGCCTGTGGAGGGCAGGAGGAAGTCAATGGGCAAGCTGGGGAAAGCAACTACACTTTGTTAAGAGGGTTTTCAATGCTCTCCTGCCTCCACAGAGCTCCTTCCCTCTTCAGCCACGTGCCAGGTTGTGCTCTCTTTCCTCCCTGCCCCCACCGTTTCTTTTTTGTTGTTGTTGTTTAATTTTAAATTATATGCTGCCAATTTTGTTTCATCCTTCATCGATTCTTGAAACAATTCTTCCCCTCGTAAAGGTCCTTCCCTCTGTACAAAGTCATTGTCATATCAAAGGGGAAGTGTTACACAGGAGCAGCTATGACAGAGGGCTGATGGTAACCAAAAATTATCTGTGCTTCATTGAGAGATGAAAAAAACCCAAATCTTGGACTAATGATAGTCAATAATTCAATGGACCTGCTCTTTACCTGGCTGAGGGCAGAAAGTCAAGGGAGAAAGAAGATGCATTTCAGATCATTTAATCCAAACAAAAGAAACAAAGCTGCTTTAAAGTGTTCTACTTCCTTTACTTTTAAGTGAAAGATAAGGGGAGGACGTAGCAAGGGATTGTTTTCATTTTATACTTTACATTTTTTTCTTTAATTTTAAACAGACTCTGTAAGATGGCCTCACTCTGAGAGCAGCTTTCCAAATGATAATGGAAAGTTTTCCAAGCACTTTTTGTGGCTGCAGCTACCCTCAGGAACCTAGGAAGAGGGGATTTGCCACACCAGATGAGGCCAGCAAGCTTGGCATCCTGCCCCCAGCTGTGTTCCAGAGCTCCGAAGCTGTGGGGGCGGGCTAAAACTTTCCTGTTCCTTCCATGCTGTAGGGAAGGGACTGTGTGTACAGCTGGGAATCAGGAGAAAAATCTTTGAGGGTGAACCTGTCCTCCTCCTCAGAGCTGAATCCCCAGTACTGTGGGCCATGTCTGCCCTGCAGAAGAGCAGGGCTGGCAGAGCACAGCTGGCACCGACCCATGCCCAGAGTTCCTGAGCACTGCCTGCCCCAGCCAGGGCTGGCATCTGGCTAATGGGCTTAAGGATCAAGCTGTCCCTTCAAAGCAAAGTTCTCACAGGTCAGAAATCCGGTGTGATGCTAAGAAGTGCAGGCTGAGAGATAGAGGGCTGTGCCAATTAGCTGATTACTGAAGGATGAATATCATCCGACTGCCATCACTCCCACTGGGAGGAACTGCCATTCTCCACACTGCAGCAAGGAGGACAGGGAGAAGAAGCACTGCCTAGTTTTCAAAAGGGTTATCAGCAGGGGAGATTGCTTCTCTATTTATTTTCTTACAATTTAAGAAAACAACTTGTGGGGAAAGGATGGAGTTAATCCCAAAATCTCACCTTTCCTGCTCTAGAATTACTCTTGGAGCTGCAAACCCCCTGCAGACTCTAAACTCAGGGCAAGCAACAGGATGCCACAGGCAACCTGAGTACAGCTAGTTGAGAGTGACTGCCTGATGGGTGTTTTGACAGAAATGAGGAGCTTTAAACCAAGAGGGTAAAAGTGTTGGGAAACATTTGTTTTGTTTATTTGAAAAAAAAAAAAAAAGAAAAAAAGCACAGTAACTTTCTTATTTTCAGTTTTACAGCAAAACACAAACAAACAGCACTTGTTTTTACTGGTGTTCCTTGCCAGAGCTGGGGCAGGGGGGAGGATGAGCTGGAGACATAATGTCTAGGTAAAGGGGGAATCCATCCACACACTGCTCTTCAGTTAGGGCTTGGAATTCAGAGATTTATTTTCCACACCTTAGAACAAAGACTCTTACTAAGAAGATGGGGCAAAGAGCACCGTTGCCCTGGGTGGAGCAATGCAACAGCCAGAGCCTAACCAATACCAAAACAAAAACCAGGCTGTCTTGAAAGCATCGCACCCAGAGATCCCCAAGAGGCTCTTGTTACATTATATATAACTCCTTCACTCTCTTGAAGCTGAGAATACAGTTTATGTGAGGGCTTGAGAAACCCACTCACCTACTCACCAGTGGTAAGTGGAATGATTTCCTGATGAGGCTGGGGAAGGATGTGGCTCTTAAAATCAACTGCTGCAGAACCCAGTTTAATTTCAACAAAACAACACAACAAGAACAAAACCCCCAGCCCATGTGATTGCACAGATAACTTCCCAAATATGACCATCGATGTGCTTGTGTTTCTGAGTCTGCAGAAAGGCCTCTGCTGTTCCCAAGAAGCAGCACCGTGAAATCAATAAGACTCATTAAGGATAATCAGTACCCTATGGGCAGCAGCAAAACTGCCAAGAATCCTGCCAGTTTTGTCCTTCTACTGTTACTAGGGAAGCTCTGATTGACAAAAAAGGTAGATTTCCCACTTGCTCACATTCAGCAGTGAGAGGAAGTTGCAGATGTAGTTCTATGGGAAGGTCTAGCCACAGCATCCCACAAGGAATATCAGTATTTGCTCCAGTCAGAGAAGGGTTTTGCAATCTCACAATCACCTCTGCATGTTTGTCATCCCACTGCAACATGGGATGAAGCTCTTTTCTGTCTCCTTTTGCACCCTGGAATACTGCTTATCCTTGAACTCCTCAACAAGCTTTCCTGCCTCCTGACAGCCCACTGTGCTAGTGAATTGATAATCTTCAATTCCTCAGCTTTGAGAGGCACGGGGAGCTATACCTTGAAAGACAGACTAGGCTGTTAAATAACACAAGGTGTGCTGGAGGTTGTTTTCATTCTCGTAACTCTAGCACTGCAACTAGAGCATCTGCCAGCCTTTGTCTTCCCATATATTGCTGGTGAACTACTGAGGAGATATTTTGGGACTCAAAGAGAGGACCCAGTGGTACCTTCAGCTTGTCCAAGGTCTGCCTCTCCCCAGTTCCTGTCTCGTTTCACTGACTTCCAGTTTTGGCTTGTTCCCTTCAGCCTAGAACCTCTTTGGTCACTAAGCTGGCCCTGGACCACACAACACATGCTCTCTGACACACACTAGCACAAGTGACAAAATAGATGCGTAGACAGGGTCACTGAAGATGAATCCCCAAGGAGATTTTAATTTCAGAATGAAATTACTACCAATTTTTAAAGATGCAGTTACTTGAAGGCATACATTACATACTTGTTACTTGTTTAAAACATATTTGACTATTTGATTTGAAATGGTACCTCTGAAGGGTCTGACTGTTTTCCTTCTTTGAGATATGACTCCAGGAAATGCACAAAGAACACAATAAGGTTTAAAGCAACAAGAATTTCCTCTTTCCCAACCCCTTTAAATAAAATGCACCATGACAGCATAGCTATACATTTGCAGCTTAAGTTGATAATTCCTTAGAACAAAATAGCTTTTTCCAGGAACCTAGAACCTAGGCTCACACAATGGAGATAGTTTCCCATTAATCAATGTTGTGGAAAAAAAATGTAATAAATTGCTGTACATCCAATGTCTGTAATCTGTTTAGACAAAAAACCTGAACCTTCTTACAATTCACACTTTCAAGGGGAAATAAATGGAAAGATTGATAGAGACTACATTTGTCAGGAGAAAAACCTAGGGGAAAGAAAAAAATCCCAGGAGTGCTCCTCAACCATAGTATCATCTCATCAGAAGACGCACAGGGTGACTCTGAGGTAAAGGAAATGGAGAAGAGGCCATTTCCTGCTTCAGTTCCTGCAGGGAGAATCTGGAGGTAGGTTTCATCATCACAAATCCAAACCATCAAAGGTAGAGTAAATGTTTTGTTTGCAGTCCCAGGCCTCCAAGGGAAGCATTGGGTTACAAGTGAGAGTGGGCGAGCTCCACTTCTGTGGTGTGGAAAGGCACCAAGAGAAAGTGGAGGTGTGAAGAGTAAGGAATGGGGGATGTCACTTCCAATCTTGGTTTCTAGGCCCTGAGTAGGGTAACTACAGTGTACAGAAGATAAGCTTACTGGCCTGGGAAGTGGAACTTCAGGTTGTCAGTTACAGAAACAAGAAAGGGGAAAAAAATCCCCAAAACACCAAAATCAACCACCTACATTTTAATTTCCAGAAGAGTTCAAATATTAAATATATCTCAGCTACATATATAAAGGAGCCAGGTTTTGAAAAATGCCAAGTATCAGATTTCTGAACACGAGACCTTTGCACATAAGAACATTGAACAGGTACCACAAAACTGAAAGACACTTCTGGAAATGTTTTTATTCCTGCCAGTTCACATCAATAGTCACTGCCTTGAAATCAGCTACGTTAGACTGGCATTCATTTTCACTAACCACACAAAAATCAGACACATAACAGTGCACAAAAATGGTAAGTCATCAGTTGTACTTCATTGAAGGTATCTAACAAAAAAGTTATGATATGCCCAAGCATTAATAAACTTACATCACGAACTGCTGACCACATGTGATTTTGGTTGCGCTCTTTAAGAAGCCTGAAGAATGGAGGCAAATTAGATGCTATTGGAAAGCACTTTGCAGAACACCCAGAGAGTGGCCCAGGGGGCAGGATTTGGAAAGCACACTAGGGATTGATGGGCTTTGGGTTACTGACAGACAAGGGAGGCTGGTTTGGTTTCAAACAGCTGAAAATATCCTCACTTTTGGTCATTAGCTGTGCCTCACACTGGAACCCTTGGTGTAGTATCTCAACCACCTCCTCTGATTCCTGCAACTAATAGTACAGCATTTAAAACAAACTGAAAACAGTGCCAGGTTCACCTTAAAATGCCTCACTGAAATAATTTCCCAAGTGGATTCTGGTACTTCCCCAAATAAAGTCTGTGACAGAGCCAAAGTGTTTCACTTGCAGTGATGTTGAGGTCTGGGCATGGCCAGAACTATAAGGGCTGGATCTGGCTTGCAAGGCAGTTTTTCTTGGTGCCCATGTCAGCAGGGCAAACCAATTACCATTTTCAGCATGCTTCTGGTGTCTTGAGCACCACCAGCAGATTGAAAGGATTGGCACTTATAAAAAGGATTGCAGCTGCCCAGGGCACCGGGCTTTTTTCTACCAGCTAAATGGAACAACTGCCTTCTTTGGCCTGAGACACCAGATTTATGGGCCCTACAATGTAGATTTAAGATCATCCTGTAGTGTATACTTTCTCTTTTCTCTATGGCATGTTTAGATAATAAGAG
The DNA here is from genome assembly GCA_008694505.1 of Cyanoderma ruficeps. Taxonomy (NCBI): domain Eukaryota; kingdom Metazoa; phylum Chordata; class Aves; order Passeriformes; family Timaliidae; genus Cyanoderma; species Cyanoderma ruficeps. The sequence goes on along the minus strand of VZDJ01000057.1, from coordinate 1,206,706 downwards.
GAATGGTTATTAGTGGTAACAATAAAGCAAATAAATCAATAAATCAGAGTAATGCAATTCCAGTAACTGGCAAGGGTAACTCAGATATCAAAATTCAGATATCAAAGTCGTTTTTCAGAGGCCATGCTATTCATAAACAATTAACACTGATGCCTACAGGAAACCTCACCCAGCTATGGGACAGGTATCCAATCCCCTCCAGGTCACTCCAGCTCCACAGTGGCCCACAGAACAGCACCTTATGCTTCTTTGGACACGCTGTGAGAGTGTTCTTATAGAGGAAACACCATCACATACCTCCTTTCCTATAACAGCTCCCCTCCTCTCTCTGAGCTCACAGGGATGTGTGCTGATGTGGATGCATGGCGATGTGTGAGAAAGTTCACTACACATTTCAGCTCTCGGTTAATTATCCAGTTTGCATCTGTTCCACTGTACTTCTGCCTTGCATCTGTTTCACCCAAGGAAATCCTGTAGAAATCTTTGAGAAAAGAAAAAAAAAAAATCCAGGCAAATATAATGTTTCTCTTGGCACTTCTGTATTAGTGGCCAGCCTGATAGTTGTGCCTATGGAAGTGACAAGATTTGCATTGTTTGGCCTTCATTTCTCCTTCAGAAGCAAGCACAGTGTTGTACAGACTGAAAGAAACAATATAAACCTGTCCAAAGCCCTCCCTGGAAGCTCTTCCAATAAAAGTTGAGGGATTATTTTCTTGCAATTTGAACAAGTGATCACTCCAAACCAGAGCTTCCAGAATTTAAACAGTCCTGTGATTAATATAATTCTGGATTACGATCCACACTTCACATAAATCCCCTACCTGAGTAACAGCTACAAATCAAAACCACAACAGACATCATGGGTAGGCCAAGTGAGCAGCCTTTTGGGCTGCCTGATTTTGGCAGCTAATACCTGCAGCAGCTTCTGTCTTCCTGCTCCTTGCTGGGCAGAATGACCTCAGGACAGGAAGCTGGCAGGTTTTGCAAGTAACACACAGCGTTGGAGACTCAGATCCGCAAGGAACCAGGTCCCTCGTGTCGGCCGCAACCCAGCTATTGGCGGCTGACCCCATCATATGTTAGACACTCCATGATGTTTACAGGCTGGACAGCTAAATATTTACCTGATCTAACTTACCCAAACTTTGGATCTGATAAATTTATTTAGTAACAGGTGACAACTCTTGACCCTTGGGGCTTTTCTGCTTCCCCAGGTTCCTGATGAGTTTGTTCTGAAACCAGAGCCAGGCTGTCACTGCATTAGGGTCTGGGGAGAGAAGATGATAGAAAGCTACTTCAAGCCAGACCTGCCATAATTTTCATCTCAGATGGAAAGACTTATACCCCAGACGGAAGTTTCCAGCACTACCATTTATAGGAGGAAGGAGGCAGACAGAGCAACATTCTCTCCAGTGCTTCCCTGCTTCTCCTTTCCACCCCATCTACACTACTCTGGGGGGCTGGAGAACAGAAGGTCTCGAGGTGTCCATTCTCCTCTGAGCCACTACTGCCAGACCAAGCCCTGAGGTGGTGCCAGCAATAACCTTGCAATGAAGTAGCAATGCATTAAAGAGAGAATGAACTGCATTAATACAGCTCTCCTCAAAGGAGCAGACTGATACCTTGACTAGGAGTAAGGAGATAAAAAAAATAAATCAGTGTCCTCACTTAAAACTGCCTCTAATGCAGAGTTGTTACAGGACCTTGAAAGAGAAGAGATGGGATTGAGAGAGACCAACAGGAGGTAAAGATGTTCTGTGTATGAAACCCTCAGACAGTTATTTTTCAGCAAAAAGCAGCCAAATTCATGGAAGTGTCTTCATGGAAATAGAACAGCCTATAGCAAAGAAACTCTGCTTTATCATTTACTTAATGACCTGGGGAAGGTATTAGTCAAAACATTTATTCTATGAAGCTACATTAAATCAACCACTTTATTCCTTTCTTCTCCAAAAGCTTTGGTCTCTGTGGAAGAGCTTTTCTGCACACATTCCACAGAAAGACAGGACAACCAGTCTCCCTTTTTCTAGACAAATATTCTGTTAATCCTTCCTAGTTTATTATTTTTATCCATAACAATCAGATTGTTACGTAATTCCTAACTGCAGCAAGAATTCTGTAAAGACTAATGCCTAGATCTCACTGACAAAAAGGTTTTTAACATCTTAGATTATGTTTAAAGAAACATAAGCACATCAGAGTTGTTCTAGGCAAAATATTCATTCTACTTTCCCAGATGATGCCACTTTGTTCTGGCACACTGTCAATAAAGAAAACCAGAATTATAAAGTTCTTGGCTTTGTTTTAACATTGTCTTAGAATAGATAAGCAAAGAATTGGAATGTCAAAATATGGCCCATAATTAATAAATTCATCTCAACAAATCCTTTTCTTCACTGTGCCAAGTATTGCTTGAGCCAAGAGACCCAAATCACAGGGAAAGCAGGGACAAGTGAGGTTTATTTGTTCAGCTTTCAGATAGCAGCTTTACTCAGGCGAGTTTCTAGAAACTGAGGGACCTTCAGTATCTCAAAAAGTGAGGAAGCTTTTTCCTCCTTTCTGTAGGAAAGAGCAACCTTCTCACAGGAGGGCAGCCATGATACCCTTAAGGCCAAGAAACACAGCACACAGGCAAAATACCACCTTCTGATCCTGAATTATTTAACCCATGCCCAGCCTTTGGGGTTGTTCATTACTATAGCAGTAATTTTCTAGTAAGTTGCTGGAATGTCTTTGAGAATGTCTTTGGCTCTGGTTAAATTAAAAATGTTTTCAATTATTATTATTTCCAACTAGAGTCTCTCTCTTTTGGGATTTTGCAAGTGGCACCTGTATAAATTTTCTGCTCATTGGGTGAGAAGTCTCTGTAGAATCCTTACACCATGTAGAATCTGGGAATGGAAAACAGTTTACCCTCGATAGATGAATTTATATTGTTACATTATAAAAGCTTATGCAGGAAGAATACTTTCTAGCAGGTGTCAGGCTTCTGTACTATGTAATCTATCATCAAATCTCAAAGACATCTGGCCAATTATTTTATTTTCCTTTTAAAAGCCAAGGAGGGGAAATAAAAGCAAATTTAACATTTACATTACTATTTGTGGAAGTGAAAATAATGTCTTTTCCAGCAGGCTATGTCATATTTACTTTTTAGTGTAACATGCTGACAAATTAAATATTTTGTAGAAAACTTCCCTACCATTAAAAAAAGGTGATTTTTCCACTTCATAACAGCTTTAATCAATGTTAAAATAATTTTTAAAATAAGGGTTGGCAGATGCTGCTCACTTTGAATTAGTTTCTTTGGGGAATCTTTTCCTAGGTGTAGACTGAATTTGGACTTTCAAATTCCTTGGTTTGACCAGACAGGTCAGCATACCTTGGCCCTGCTTTACTTCCTCCAGCATCTGATTGGCACAAAACACCGAAACCTTCTCCTGCAGTAGAATGGTAACAGCAGCAATGCTGATTTCGTGGAGTAACTCTAATGGAAACTCGGTCCTGCATCGCATTTGAGAACTTTCTGAAAGGGGCCAATGTATTTAGATTGTAATCCTCACCCTCAGCAGGATTATGCAAGTTGTGCTGTCCCAGTAAGAAACATGTGTGCCTCGACACAGCGCTGTTTGGGGAGAGGTCATGTTTTTGATGCTGCTTAAACTAAAACTCTTTCCCTCCACAAGTCACCTTGTATGCACACACAACTCAAGGAGACAGATAACAGCTCCTCTGAATGAGGGAAAGAGTCCTTAAGAAAAAACAAACACAGATCACTCAATCCCCCTTTCCCCTGAACCTTCCTTGTTTTCTTTTTCTAAACATTTTTCTCTGCAGCCTTAAGATCCTTTGCTGTTCATGTCCAACACTCATCCCAGAAGCTCTTGATCAGCACCACACAACACAACACTATTCCCTGCAGCAAAGCATGCTGGCCCCTGCAAAATGCATCCCAATTCCATAAAGACAAAAGACTCAGAGCTTGGCTATTCTTGTAAGCAAATAGCAGCTACCTCTTAAGGCAGGGAGGCTAAATCACGTGCCCCTTTTCATTGTTTTTGGATGCAAAACTTGCTAAACTTATCGGTTCTATTTTTCTATTTCTATTGCAACTCTCTAGCAGCTACCCACTCATAAGCAGCAAATATGGATGATCCATGTTAAAAATCTGAGCAGATAATTTGCAGAGTAATAAAAAGGTGAATTGCAAGTTGCAGGAAGGGAGGAAAAAGTAAAAAAGAAGGAAAAAAAAGCAACAGCAACCGACGACAACTTCCTCCTGACATTGATTAATTTCAGCTGGTGAGAAGTTCCACGCTGGGAACCACACAGATACTATTGCAGGCTGTGTCAGAGAATCCTTCTCGTTTCACCTAACCCATTTAAACTCCTGCTGCTGTTGCAAAAGCATTATAAAAATAGCAGCAAAACTGTGCTTTCTGAAGCAAGCAGTGCAGAAAAATATCCTTCACAAAAGCAAAGTTTGCAGCGCACTGTAATTAAGCTCCCATCCTGACAGCGGGAGCACGGAGTTTCATTCTAAATATAGCAGAAAGCTCTCCCAAGTACAACCCCCATTTCTAATGCAAGACTTACAAAATTAGCCACTATATACCATCCTCCTCCCAGGAATTATTTAACAAGTATCTGGGGTTGCAGTGCAGGGAACTTTACGGCAGGGATGTAATGTAGTCTTTGGTGTCAATAATTCTGGTTGGTTTCCTCCTTGCCCACACAGTGCTCGGAGCAGAGCATCCCCCATTCCCGGCTGGAAGAGCAGCCTCTGCCAGGCCTGTTGGCTCAAGCAGGCAGCAGCACACACACAACACAAAGACAAACCCCCCAAACCCTTGACTTCTCCCCTAATACTGATCTCTTTATCCAGCTTCCAGCAACTGCTTCTCATGGCTTTTTACCCTGAGCTGGGAAGGCAGTAAGGACTCCATCAACTTTGGATTGTCTTTCTCTAAGTCAGTCTAAAGCAGAGATTTAAGCCAGCTTGGACTAGCTCATGCTAAAATGCAGCATGGCTGACAGGCATGAATGAGACCACACCAAATGTAAACTGGGTTTGGAAACTATCTTCTTAATTAGATATTCTTGATGTCAGGAAAATTAATCCATGATGTCAGAAGTTTATGTCCAAAAAGGAGACAGTGGAATTCTGTAACTTTACTCTAATAAAAGGAGAGGCCACGGGGCATCACCCTGGGCTCTCTCAAATTGCTAGAGGATGCAGCCTCCTTTTTATCCTAATTTCCCTCTCTTTTCCCCATTGGCTGAGGTACTTGAGAGGTACAGATTTCCTGAATTGCCTAACACAGACCCCCTTCTAATGTGCATTCCCTATTCCCTCCCTCCCTCCCTTCTTTTTCTTTGTGTCTCTGTTCTTTTTCTCCAAGTGCAGGAATTTAGCACGGCCTTGGGTGAGCAACAGTCTGTGTCAATTAGTGGAATTCCTGTGGAATTTATGGTTCCTTCTATTGCTTTTTTCACCTATCAGTATTTAGGTTTATCTACCAGCAGGCCCAGAGTTTGTTTGTAAAGACGCCGCTCTCTCATTCCTTTCATTAATATAGATCAGCTCCAAATCCTAACTGCATCATCTGATGGCAGAATAATTAATAATTTCCACAAAGAAACTGTCTTTTAACTTTGGAGAAATAGGACTCTAGCCTGTTTTTTATCTATATGTTCCTGGCCCAGCTTGCAGGTCTTCTCATCTGCATCCTGTACCATTTCTGGTGCAAAGGGAGGAGGAAGGAAGCTCTGGGGTCACCCTCCATGGCAGTGCCCATGTTGCTGGAACTTCTTGTGGGTGGGTAAGTGGCTACTGGTGAGAGCCTCTGAGCAGGTGGACACAGCTCTGAGGTTTGACAACACCAGGCAGGATGAGTGTCCCCGAGAAGGTGTGCACTACAACTGCTTTGGACAGCTGTAATGACTCCAAAGCAGCTGGGTAAACTATAAAAATAGCAATGTGCTCCCAGCAAAAATCCATTTTTGATTGAATCCAGCCTGCTCCTCCCTGCACCCTGTAGGCTGAGCCCAGCTGCTGGCAGCACGCAGCTCAAGGCTGGGCCCTGGGCATTGTGGCCAATTCCATGGACCTGTGCAGCACCTAAGCAAGCCTGGCAGAAGCAGAATCCAGCTCCTCAGCTCCATCCCTGATGGCTGAAACTGCAGGAGAGCTGCAGGAACGTGGGGATACCCTGGACATACTACCAAATATTGGGATGTGCTCAGGGACTTACAAGAGAAGCATGCTTCCCTATTCTACACTGCCCTGGACGAGCCCAAGGATGGACCTTGTTCTGCCCTCCCCTTCCCAGCATCTAATCTGTGCAAAATTCAGGCCTGCTGCAGTGCATGGCATTTAATGCTGATCTGCACACTGCATCATTCCTGAATGTGGGCATGACAGTGATGGCACAGAGCATCAGACCTGTGTGTCCCTGGGACATCCCAGACTGTCTTGTGGATGGATGAGCAAATTTCCTGACACCAAACCCAGGATCCCACATGCCTATGGCTGCCATTCTTGGAAGTCTTAACATTCTGCTGTTCTGTACAGCACCATGCAGGATGAACTTCTCTCCTACTGCACATACCAGAATTCACATGGAAAAGTGAGCAGTGTCACAGCCTGTATCAATGTCCTTTAAAAACAAAATTCCAAGCCCTGTATTTAGTAAGAGGCTCCAGGCTGTGTGTGGAAGCTGTGAACATTTTACAATGACCAAATCCACTGTTTACCCAAAGCTGTTTTCCTTGTGGTTGTTTCTTTTTTTTCAGTAGCATGCATGCATGCCTTTGGTGTTTACTGTCAGCAATTTTCAGTGTGCTGACACGGCTAGAAGTGACCACAAAGCCAATGCAAGCAGGCAGAGAGGAGAAGCAGAAGTAGAAACGTCAGGAGGCACAGGCTCCAAGTCTGCAATCCTGCAGCAGTAAAGACCAAGGTAACCCAGCTATCATGGAGGAGAACTGCATCCCTGTGTCACAATGGTCATAACTTGTATGAGGGAGAAAACAGCACAGCAGAACAGATCACACCGTCTCCCCATCCTGTGAGACTGTGTGTGGAGAATCCATAGCTGCCCCAGGCAGGGTCTGACAGCCCAGCCCACAGGATCAATTCAGAGCCATGATTTCATAGTTACTCTGCTGCAAACTCCTTGCTAATCCCAGCTGTGATTTAAGAGCTGTCCTGAGAGCAGAGCCATGAGCTCTCCTTACTGGAGGGAAGATCTGAGTCTCCTCAAAGTAACATTCAGCCTGTCTTTTTCTGGGCTGTGGCACCACCAGCCCCTTCTGCTTACTGATACAGCTTCAGGTGAAACAATACAAACTAATTCCATCATGGAATTAGGGGGACAAAGGGAGCCCCCCTAAAAAGTACCTGGGACCTGGTACTGCCCCCAGCACACACTCACCCCATACAGCACCCTGATACAACTTCTGGAGGGTTACAAACAAGGTTATATTAATTCATTTTTAAAAAATATATATATTTGCCAAGGCCAGTAATTGTAAGGAATTTTTCAGGATTAGATTTTTCCACCCTCACAGCTGTTTGCAGTCCAAGGTATCAGAAAGACAGACATAACAATGACTAACATTGTCCATTTTCCTTTGTCCCAGTCCCAGGACTTGCAGATTTGGAGCAACTTCTATGCATGTATGCATCAGAGGGGCAAAAAATTATTTTTATTAATGTCCTCCCTAATTACTGAGAGTAGAATTATTTATGTAGCGAAACATACCTACAAACTCTACTAAAATAAACTGGATCTTTCACTTTTTGAAGAATATCTGCATCAATGGCAAAGAGAAAGAAAATGAGAAATGCTAGGTTCATGAAGACCTCCCGACACTACTTCAGGCATTAGTCCACTAAGGTATAGTGAATATATCCCGCTTTGTAGTGGACAGAGATAGGTGAGTCCTCCAGAGAGCTACTCACATCTCCTAACTTATTTCCTGCTTCAGAAATGCCTCTGGCACCCATGAAAACAACCAGGATCTACCTGGTTTTGACTGGTCAGCATGGCAGTTGTGTTCTCTACTGCTTTGCTGCTCAGTCTCTTTCTTATCCCTTCCTAAACTGCAGCAAAAACATTCCCCCAAACTGAAGCCAGCAGGGCAACACAATTATGATAAGACTCGCAAAATATAATCATTTGCATATCCGTGACTGACAGAGAAGATCATTAATTAGGCATTCTGAGTATATGTATATATGTATAAATTAGCATCTATTCATCATTTAGACTGTAATAGGTTTTTTTATATCTGAATATTAACTATGTAGGAAAATTACTAAGTTTTCCATGGAAGGGCATCCAACAAGAAATTTCATCAGCAAAAATCAAATGAGAATTACAAAAATAATCAAAAGAGTGGAGTGAACACTGAAGAATCTGACCTTGGTAGTGCCTATCCCTGCTCTGTTCCACCTCACTTGTTGCAACTCTCTGCTACCTCTCTCACCACCCAAGCACATACATTCCCAACCATTCTTCATGGTAGGAGCATTTCAGCAGTACTATTTTTGACTGAATTTAAAAGGCAATGTAAAAACCTTCAGGATTTCACACATCTGCTATCCACAATCCCTACAACTCATTAAGATTAAAGAGGACACAGACAGAGCAGAGCTTCTAACTCCACCACTACCTAGCACAGCTCCCAAAGACACACATCTTGCACCAGTGCAGACTAATTCTTACTGGGGAGAATAATTAGAAGGAAACAGGACTTTTAAGTTTTTTTTTTTAAAGCTGGATGTAACCTCTTTGCAGGAAGTAAAAGACACTTCAAAGACTGCACTTTCACAAGGGAAAGAAATCTGGTGATTTTGGAAGTGTGAGATGACAACTTGAAAAATTACCAAAGCTTACAGCTCTTAAACAGAAATAAACAAGGCAGGAATATTGGTAGCATCTACAGGCAAGACAGAAACTAATGAAGATATAACTGCCTATAATAATACTAACAAAGTTTGCTCAGAGCTACAAAATGCATAAAGGGTTGACAAAAAACAAGATAACAAGGGGGTCTCAGGTGGCAAAAGTGGAAACAGCTGCTTTGCTGTGCTGCTTTACCCTTTCCAAGCACCTGGCCTGCACTTTTAAAAACTGATACTTCCAGTCAACCAGTGAAATGGAAAACCAACAGAGAAATGGAAAATGAACAGAAACAGCATCCTCCAAAGGGTAGATATTTAGGTAGCAGAAAATTAAGATGAACTTCATAGCGTGGAAGTTCCTACTGGGCTATCTATATGGCACCATATTAGTAAAGACAGATAATGGAGAGCACACTAGTAAAAGAACAAAGTGAAACCTCTTGGGTTTTTTTGTTATTTTTCTGCTTCCAAAACAGGGATCACCAACTGCTCCTTGTCCATCACAGTGGTGGCTCTTATGTGCAATGGCTAGGCACCTGCTATCCCAGCACCTTCTGCATTGGTAGAGATGAAAAGTCCATTATCACATTATGTAATTTAGTTCTGTGTGACATCATTGAGAACAGTGCAACTGTGTGACTGATACTTCAACTATTTAAGCTGGACAATGGAATTGAGTACCTGGGAAAGGAAAAAAAAAAAGAAAAAAGAGAAAGAAATTTAAAGACTATCTGATATTTTTTTTTTTTAATGCAGGTTTCTTTGTGATTCAAGTTTCCTGAATTCAGCTAAATTTAGATTCAGGGATAGCAAGCACTAAGTGTGTACTCTCACAAGCCCCCCTCATTCCTCCTACTCTGACTTCATCAGTGTGCAAGCCCACTGACCTTGCTCACCATCTCTCCCTTACCCTATTATTACTACGGTATCACCTTTAAAATATCCCTATATAGAACCCATTACAATACTGTAAACTTACTGAAGCACATACACACACATATCCAAAAGAAACAAAACTGGTAGCAGCATTTAGTGGTCTAGGTTTCTTCTCTTCAATGTAAAAAAAAAAAAAAGAAGGAAGGAAACCCTGACTTGATTTTCTGCCTTGCTGCAAATGTAAATCTGTCATATCTCTGCATTTTGGGGTTGTTTTTAGAGCCCAAGCTCCAGGTCTGATCTAGACAGTTGTGGAGCACTGACAGCTCCCACAAAACACACGCAAGAATGACTCCAGCTTTGCCAGAACTAAGCAGGGGGTGGGCCCAACTTTCTAAAGGTCCTTCAGAACAAACAGAAAGAACTTGTGATTTTCTGCATGCCAGCTTTTGAGTGCATGCCTGCTGAGCGTGATCCCTAAAATTACATGGCTTATGAAGGCAGGGAGAAGACAGGTCACAGCTACAAAGCTGCACTGAGTGGTATATGGATGAAGGTAAAAGAGTATCATAAATAAGATAACCACACATAGACGAGCAAAGGTCATTTCTCCTGGTGTCAAGGCATCAATTTTAACCACCAAAATGAAGAAGAAAATTTATATGAGAGTCCTCCATGTCAAGAAAATCCACCCACCAATCCAGACTAATACCTACCAGGCAGCAAGCCATAGGAACAACACAAATAAACCAGAAAATTCAACTATGTAGCAAAAGGAAAACTAATGAGGTAAACAGGCATAACTTGGACCAGGTAGGTGTTTTCAAATGTTGTGATTAAATATGAACAGGGCAGGTAAGGGTAGTCTACAGCATCCAGTGCTCAAAGCCGATTCAGAGAAGTGGAAGGTTCCTGTTTCAGCCTTTCAATGAAAGAGCAAAGGCAAGTCCAGCTCTGGCCTCACAAATTTTATCACAAGGACCTGTTCTTCTGTGCTTAAGAAGTTGGTAATGATCTGGGTGAATGGGTGTGAATTCCTGAAGGAAGGACCCTTCAAAGACAGAACAAAAATCTTTGATTGAGGCTTTGATGAAAATAAAGTGCCTTCTGACAGTTGGGGACAAAACCGGCTCTGAAAGCTGAACAAAATTCAAGCATTTATTTAAAACTCTTGTATCATCCACTGGCTGTAGGAAAGGGATTGATTCCTTGAAAAAGACTGTTCTGGCAAGAGGATGAGTACCAAAAGGGAATAAAAGCTCTATCAACATATATGTGGAAGAAATGGACCTCTTTTTGGACAATGCTCTCAGGCACATGATTCTTTTGGTTGTCCTGTCCAAGGTTAGGAGTTAGACTTAATCCTTGTGGGTCCCTTTCAATTCAGGATATTGTACAATTCTATGATTTTCTTCAGAGACTATTAAACTACCATTCTCACTGCTGCAGCAAGCCTCCTTCAAGAGTTTGGGACAGACTCTACTCCAAGCCAAAGGTGTCTTAATAGCCCACCACAACTGATCCCTCACTCACAGTAGAAAGCCTACAGTGCACAAACTCTTCTGGGAGATATCATCCTGAGAAAGAAAACAGACTGAAAGAAAATGAAAGGGTCCTACAAGGGTCCAGTAGCATCAGAGGGGAAGGTTACTCAAAGTCTGAAAAAAAAGGAGAAACAACCCACCTGTCTGTTTGCTTGCTGGGTCTTGCAAAGTACCCTTTCGTGAGCCTCAAAAACCTGAATTTACCAGAATCCTGCTCTAGCTAAAGCAACACTAGTTATACAACTTGATCTTAATTGAAATATTTGGTGCCTGCTGATATGTTCAAACAAATTCACCAGATCTTGATTATGCGCTGGCAATTAAAGCCATTAAGTCAGTAGACAGACAGCAGGTTATTTCACCGCTATTTGACAAAGGCAGTCGACGTTCTTTCCCCTGTCTATGTGACAGCACTGTAATTAGCAGTAATCAAATACTATTTGTGTGAGGTGTTATGAGTCTGTCTCCTTAGCTAGCAAGATCCCTCTGCAGAACACAGAAACCTACCTTTGGTCAGAGCATGCACAAGATAGAACAGGGGAAGAAAACAATGAAACAGGAGGAACAAAGGATGATTGCTTATTTCAGACTGAAGGAGTTCTTGAAAGCAAGATTACAAATTAAGAATATTTTTGTATTTCTGCAAGCTATATATTAAAAAAGTTAAGCTAAATTACAAAACCATGATCAAGGAATATTGCAAATTACAATAATAATTAAAATTATCTTCAGTATTTATGTATTCCCTGCTTGAGGAATGCATGCAACTTCTATTAGATTAATGGGTGTTCTACTCATGCATCAAGCAGAGACTAAAGCCTAATAGTGCATTACATTTTCAAAGTGCTGTACAAACATTAACTAATTAATCCTCATAACCACCCTGCGTGGTAGGTAAGTGATACATGAAGTGTGTATCTGAGCAAGCCCAAGAGCAAGACAGCACCACTCTGTGCTCTTCAACACAGATCAGAAATTAATCACATTTATGCCGCACCGAACTCAGACGTATTCTGCAAGAGCAAGAGAGGGACCCATGGTGAGCCAAGTTCACTGAAGCCAGCAAGAAAAGAAGTAGATTACAGCTCTCTCTCTCCCTTCCCTCGGCTCTGGTGGACCACTCTTGATGAGAGCAAAGCATTAATGCCCACTGCTTCCCATTTAAATCTCTACTGGGGGAGAGAGCTCTTGAACCCTGGGAAGAGAAAGGAAAAGATCCATAGGAGCCTCATTGCTGCAGACTTCTCCTCTGTCAGTACCACTCTCTTTGATATCTTGATCTTCCCTGCTTTCTGCTACTATTCCTCCTGGCAGGCTTTCTGCCTTCAAAACCTTTAGCAAAGTCTGTATATCAAAGTTGCAACAGGACCCCAGGAGGAGAAACTCAGCCCACGATTTGGGTATTCCAATTACACCACCTGAGTGATTTCTCTTTAAAGAGCAATCTAGCAGTGAACATGCTTCATCTTTCCCTGGTGAAGAGACACTGCATTCTGAACACCCATTCTCAACAGGCCATAGGCAGGTGTAACTTTCTAAGCAGAAAAGTATTTTGATGCCATGTAAAAAAGTCCCAGGATATATATGCTCAAAAAGCATTTTATAAATATAACAAAACTGCACAGCAGTATGTTGTGAGAGAGGGGGATGCACTTGGGGACACAGTCTAGCAATGAACACAGCAGTGCTATGTTAACAATTAGAGTCAATGATCTCAGAGACTTTTTCAAACCTTAGTGATTCTATGACCAATGTTAAATCAGTAGGGATAAAGGAAAAGCAGACCAGGTAAGTAATGAAAGCATTGCACTGCACCATTTTCATCACTATTCTGCTTTCCAAATCTCACTCAGCCCAGTTCACACCATAGTGAAATGATGCAGCAGCAGGTGCTCTGGCAAACTAACACAAAGACATTAACCGTGTTTTAGTTTTCCACAAAGCCTTGGTAGCTCAGTGTCAGAGTTGAGGCCACAGATGAAATCCATGGGTCTCTAACAAGATGGTCTTCTCCGTGGAGAGAGGCCAAGATCAACCTTTCTGCACATGTGACCCTGATCTCAGCAGCAGTCATGGGCAGTTTTCCATGGCTGAACTTGCCTGCAAAGTGACGTGTGCCATTTACAAGCCCAGAGCAGATGGGTGCTCAGGGAGGAGCATGAGGAGGAACAAAAACTCACATTCAAGAAAGACGCTCTTAAAGCCGTACTTTATCACCTTTTGGTGTCATATCAAACACGTGAACAGACGGTATGAAATAAGAGAAATTTTCTTTAAAGAATGATCAGAATTCTGTTTAAAAGTCATTCATATAAATGCCAATTCATGTGCCAGATCTTCAGCTAGAGGTGGTGCTCAAAACTGGTTCACCCTGGCTGCTTTAGCATGCAGGGTTTGGGCTTGGATGGCAACAGGAACTGTGGATGGCTCAGCTGGTGTGTTTGGGCTTTAAAGACAGAAACACATTTGAAACATTCTGTTTGCATTTGCCACAGGCTGCCTAGAAAGTTTACAGACACATATCCTAAATACATATGTACTCGCATCACTCCACCATATCAATGAAGTTTCAACAAGACCATGCGTAAATCTGTTTAGAAAATGAACTTTCTTGTGCCCTGGAGCTTCCTGGACAGTAAATCTACCATGGCATATGGAAGAAACAGTAGTGACAACAGTGACGCTCCTGATGCTTGGGATGGAAAACAGATATGAATTTTGGCTTGAACAATTGAAAATGGAATTGAACTTTCTGGGTAGTGCTTTTCTGTTTGTAAAAATCAAGTTAAGAGTTTCCAAATTGTGTGTTCTGAACTGCAGGCAGCTGAAGCCACTGTGGGTTACAGTTGACTTTCTCTTTACTTAATGTGGTCCAGAACCCTCTGTGGTAGCAAACACAGCCTTTGCCTCAGACGGGTGCCCCAGCACTGGCCAGTTTTACCTCAGCTGATAGAGCAGTGCCCCTCCTAACATAAGGCAAGCACAAGTCTGCAGGAGGTAACAATAACTTTGTTCTGCATTGGAACTAAGAACTCGTGTATTATTTTTAGCTGGTTTTCTTTCAAGGAGGAAAAAATTTTCCCAAAATCTTGTCTTGGTGAGGCATCCACCAATAAGCACAGGGAACAGAAGCCTTTATTACATGCTGGAAAGCCTACTGCAAGCTCTGCCCTTACAGCCCTCAGTTTTAGGAACAAGTGTTTGCCAGCAGCTTCCTCCACCCTCCCCACCCCATCCAGACCCAGGAATCCACCTTCCCTTTCCTGAGTAAATAGAAGCCCTGAAACAAACCCTGCACAAAACTCCTGCAATGCCAGCTTCACACTGCCCTGTCTTCAGAAAACAAAGACAACTAAAGGAAATTTCTTGCATACCTTCCCTAAACCCATTGTTTGAGAGAGAGAGAACACCATGGAGAAATGAGATTGTGAGAAACTGGTCTCATTTCAAGAGAGCCCTCCCTCTCTGCTAGCAAATAGTCAGCAAATGTTGTGACCATTTAATTTCTATCCTCTCTCTTCCCCTCAGTCAATAACTATATAATTTCCATAGATGTTGAGGAAATATTCTCTAATCAGCTGAAATTCAGTATAGACAAATGCAAGGCAATGCACATAAAGAGCTGTGGTTTCCTCATGCCTGCTGATGGATGTTATCTTAACTCCAACTGCCCTGAAAAATTCTTCAGCATCGCTGTAGGCAGCTGAGTGAAAACACCTGCTCTACACAGAAGGACAAAGAAGTGGCAAAGAAACAAAACAACAGGATGGAAGAATGTGTTAACACAAGGAAACTAAAAAAAAATAAAATAAAGGGGTAATAAGGCTTTCATGAAAACTCCCCACTCAGATACTTGCCTCCTCATTTCAAAAGGATACATGTTATTACAGGCATGCAGAACTTTCCATCTGAGGAAGGATTTTAGAGATTTTAACTATTCAGTTTAGAGAGAATTCAGGTCAGGACTGACATGATAAATCTATGTCCAATAATATATGCTTTAAGGAAGGTCTAGCTCCCTTTTTCTTATTATTTTCCTAAACAGAAATTAATGAAGACTGACATTTAATGAAAATACATCTAAAGTGCAGTATGATTAAAAATAATATTCAATGTCTTGTTGAGACATAATCTCAAAGAATTAAAAAAATATTACATGTTTACAGCTAAGGAGATCTATAATTTTGCTACAAGTTTGCATAGGTTGTCTACCCATCTGTATCAGCCACAGGATAACTGAGATAACCAAGGAGAGGAAAGAATTCCTCTTTGAAGGTGTGTTGATTTGGCAGAGCCTGGTTTTTGCTAGCGGGGGAGAGCCACAGAAGTGGCTTCTGTGAGAAGCTGCCAGAAGCTTCCACCATGGCTGACAGAGCCAGTCTCTGATGGCTCTGAAGATGGACATGCTGCTGGCCCAGTTAGAGAGGTTGGTGACACCTCTGTGATGACATATTTCATAAGAAAATCAGACCAGCACAAGCACAGATTTTTTGAGGGGTGGTGAGGTTCCCCTGCCAGAGCCATCCCACACAATCCTTGCCTGCCTGGCCCCTCCTCAGCCGTGCCAGGGGCAGCAGGGCCGGGGCGGCGGCGGCTTCTCCTTCCCTGTGCCCCACACGGGCAGAGGCCTCACAGGGCACCGGAGCCACGGCGGCCTCAGATGGTGAAGTCCATGGGGGAATGCAGAGGTCCACTTGCAGCCGTGGGAAAAGTGCTCACACCAGAGCGGGGGGATGCCGGAGAAAGCTGTGATCCAGTGGGAGACTCAAATGGAGGGAGAGGGCCCCTGCTTCCAGAGATAGAGGAAGAAGGCCCTTGCTTTCACAGTAGAGCAGCCTATCCCTATCAGAGGACTGCATCCCATGGAGAAGTGACCCACACCACAGCAGTTTTAGGAAGACTGTTTGCCCATGGGAGAGACTCACAGCATCGCAGAGAAAAGACTCTTTCCCCTGAACAAACAAAATAAGACCTTGAGTGACAAACTGTCCAAAACCCCCATGCCCTGTCTCCCTGCACTGCCAGTAAGAGGAAGAGAAGGCCTGGGGGGGAAAAGGAATTTAAAAGGCTTGTTTTACTTCTCATTGTCCTCTTATGACTCTGTAAATAACAAATTTATTTTATACCTTAAAATTTGAACCTGTTTTGCCCTTAGTGTTTTCTCCCAGTCCTCATGTCAACTCATGAGCCCTTTGTTATTTTTTCCCCTCTCCTCTGCCCAGCTGAGAGCAAGAGAGGGTGAGCAATCGCCTTTCATGGTTGCCTGGTGTCTGGCCAGTGTCAAACCACGACAGAAGGCTTCACTAGAGCATCTCTCAGGACTTCCAAAGTGCCTATGCAAGCTGAGCACCCAGTTCCTTCTGAAACCCATGGCAATTATGTGCTGAGATCCCACAATACTGTTGACCACCCCCTCATTACCCCCAAAACACAAACCTACATCCTCAAACATCTAAAGCTATGCCTATACAGGGCCAATGACAAGCAGCAATAGAGCCTAGGGAACCAGACAGCTCTGAAAGTAGAACAGTCCAGCTCAGCATAGGCTCTGTGGATTGTGAAAGGAAGACAGGAGGGACAAGTCTCTGCCCCAAGCCACTGTGGAGAATAAAGTTGGCTGGATCACCTCAGCAAATCCTGTGCCGGGGCTCTGCCCACTACTGGAATGACTGGAAAGCCAGGGGCCCCAGTCCAAGTCTGAGGACAACCTTCTTCTTCGGTATGTCACACAGCTTCTGTTTGGGATAAATGTGACACATCCACGTCTCCAGGTTCACAAGCAACGTGACAGGCTCCCCGTTCAAAGCCAAGATTGAGTTGCATCACATATGACTCTGACTTTGGTTTTCAAAAATGCCTAATTCTGCTCTCACTTGAACTTTTCACTAATGCAAATGAATTAACTCCAGCTATATGCTAATACCACTAAGAATACAATTCAGAAATCACAGAAGGCTATTTTCAGGATTTTCTTTTATTTCATGAAAGACCCTTAACTCTCCTAGTCTTTCAAAGTAAGCCAAAACATTCAGATGTTGCTAGTACAAACTGCGTCATACAAGACACAGACATAAAGAGTAAAACAAGTGCTGTAATTTAACATTCAGGCAGTCATTGCACGGCCCCTATGTATTGTCGCAAATGAACAAAAGTTTAGAATTGACTGCTCTTTCCAGAGAAGTAAAGGACAGCCCTGCAACACCCCCTCCTCCTCACCCCCCTCTTCCCCAAAGGTTTTTTGTCTTGTTTTTGTTTTTCAAATTGCATAAAACAGTCTCATGGTTTGTGCAATTACAACAAGAATGTATAAAAGGAGCTGCTTGGCCTAGGGAATTTCTCCTAACACAAAGAAATTCAAAACACTGATACTTGCTTGTTTGCTTTCAACGCTACTGATGGCTTCCCCTCACAAATCCTTTCTCTCCTTTGCCCAATTACTCGTTGACAGAGTTCCCCAGCTCCCCTCTGAGCTCCACTTCAGCACTTTCAGGCCTGAGCTGACCACAGTAACACATGCACGAGAGTCTCATTCTGCAAAGTCAGTGACCCTTCCCCATCAGTCAAGGCTGCTCCTGCCAAGCTGAGCATTTTGCAGGCCCGCCCTTCTAGCTTGGGTTTCACAGTCAACTAAAACATTCCCTTCATTTCATAAAGGATTCCAAAAAGATGAAAGTCTAAGTTCAAATCTCTGAGGAAAGAAGCCAATTTACCCTCTCAGTAGACAGAAAGCAGGTTAGCAGACTTGGGCTCCCTGGCTGCAGTGCCTGAGCACGTACAAGGGAGGGAGACTCATCTCCTGTCCCTCTGTGTGACATTTGTCTCATCAGGAGTGCCCAAGCTACCCAGAACACAGCCCTCCCCATCCCACTGAGGGCATTTCAGGAGCATGCAGGAGCAACGTACACAGTCCACAGGGGAGTCTGAAAGGATTTGTACAGGTTGTCAGAGGGGAAAGAGAGGTGATGCTGCCAACCAGCACATACCAAATTCTCCTTGAAGCCCAAGACTGTATTGTGGGGACAGAGGCTTCTACTACTCTGGGCACAGGTGCTGGCAAGAAGCGTAAGAGCCACTCTTCTACTGTGACAATATTCTGCCCTATGTTGACTGCAGTCACTGTGTTTTTCTTCCCCTTGCACTGGGAGTGAGAGCAGTCCATACTGCTCACTGTTCTCCAGGATTTACACGCCAGAAAATCACATGCTCTCTCTTTTTCTCTCCCTCCCTCCCTTGCATTTACACACACAGAGCAGCCATCCCCTCCTCCTTTCCATTTATCCTGAGTGCCTGCAGGAAGCTGGGGAGCACATCTGCACTGCAAGCCACACCTGCTCATCACACCAGGCTCTGCTACCACTCACAGCAAAGAAAGTTTCAGTTCAAGGGGTGGGAGGTGAAGAGATGAAAAATATCTGGCAAAGTAATGGGATTAACATCAGCAGTACTGTGTAAATCATCCTCTTGTGGGTGTCTATTTCTACTCACACCAGCTAAAAGCAATAAACCAAAGCATAAACAAGACACTTCCCCCAGCACGAGTTACATTAAAGTAATGCAATTCCCAAGGCAGCCCCAGCATCAGTCTGTTCCTGTCCTAATGCAGAGTTGCAAAATTCTACTCATCCACTCAAGGCAAGTCATATTTTGATGGACAAGTAAAATAAGTATATTTTTTGTTATGTGTCCCTCTAAAAGGCTGACAAATAAATCTTCCTGCAGTTATCTTTCCATAGTAGTTTTGCTGCTCAGTGCCAGGAATATTTAACAGGTATTTAAATGCATTTGTTTGTGTTCATCTAGAATTGCCTTTTTGCACACCGATGAAAGTCCAGGTTTTTGCCTCAGCCATACTTCATCTACTGGTGCTTCCTATTTAGGAAGAGCAAGCTTATTCCAAAGGCATGTAATGGGACAGTATCAGACAACCCACCAGCATTTCTTAGAACACCCTGAATTCATCTGCTCTGTTGCTAGGGGAAAGGAAAAAAA
>VZDJ01000057.1:1067515-1187376 GCA_008694505.1 Cyanoderma ruficeps | reverse complement strand
AAAAAAAAAAAAAAAAAAGAGGAACCACTATCAAAGAAAAACAAGAGGCTGTGTTCTCACTTCTCTGTCTCCAGTGTGCATTTGGAATTCACAGAGATCACTGTACAGCACTGTTCACAAGAAACTTTAAAAGGCGATCCCACAATTTACATAAATGCATTTGTCGTTTCCAGCAAAATATGTCCTAACAACTGAAATTCTTTCTTGGTCCTGCTGTAGAACAAAAATATTTCTGAAAGGTTCTTCAGCTTTCTGTGCCTTCCTATTTATAGACAGATAAAACTCTTTCAGAGCTGAAGCACACTAAATTACTGCTTCAGATACTGTGACTGTCCTCTGCTCCCAGTTATGTACATTAATATCAGCTGTAACCCAGGTGTAGTCAGATTCCAAAGGCCTACGTCCTTTTAGAATCTGAAATCCATTTTTTTCACTTGAAAATAAAAACTTATCTATTCAATTTAGAGATTCACTACTCATATCATCCAAGTACCTATTTTGCTACCTAAACAGAATTAGTCAAAATAAAACTCTGCTCCAGTGGTTAACTACCTCCAAAGATTTTTTTTTTTATCCGGCTCCTTCAGAGAATAAAGAGTATAAAGAAAATTTATGCACAAAACAAGCATAGTCTCTCTGTTGCTAGTGGCAAGGAAAAGAAAACACAGACAGCAAAGGTACTGCCTAAATACAGTGTGGAATAGATTCCCTCTAACCAGATCCGTGCACTCACACAAAGGCATCTGCCAGCAGAGCGAGTGCAGGCACCAGCCAAGGGCTATTTTAAAAGTGCAGCTTATGGAGCATTTCCTCAAACCAAGCTGAAAACCGTGGAAAAGGACTCTCTGGCTGGCACGTCTACAAGTATACTCTGGCTCTAGCAGCAGGGCCCAGCGTGACATCCCAGCCTGAGGTGACGTGCCAGCGGGAATGTGGCCTGCGTCATTCCATGGCCACCCTTTTGGCTGGATACAACCCTCCCGGTGTCCCTGCTGGGTGCCCTGCTGTCACCTTCCACTTGAGTGCTGCCTGGTCACCAGGAAGCCACTCCACACCCTGGCTTTATCCTCAGCCAGTTCCCTCGGCCAGCCTGCATGGCCAAATTCAACCTGCTTTCACTGCATGCTTGGAAAAGGAGAAATTAAAAAAAAAAAAAAAGACAGGATTGTGCTGCCTCCATTTCAAGAGCATGGTATCAGACACTGAACTTTGGAAAAACTCTCCTGAGACTGTTCAGACTAGGGAAAACATGCTGTTTCCAGTGAACTGCCTTAATTCAATTGATTAGCACCCTTTACTGCCAATACAGAAGCATTTAGCCTCTCTCTAAATACTAGCAGGCCAAGTAAATGTTACAGACTGAAACACCAATTGCAAACATGGCTTTACTAGTCTGGCCTTAAATGAGCCTGAGATAAAAGAAACTCTATTCTGTTACTAGAACTGAGCTGAGAGTTATTTGTAGGGATCTATACTGCCTTTAATGTCACCATTTATTGTTCATTTACATGTATTGTATAAATATCCAGCCTCTTATGTGGGTACAAAGATACAAATTTCAGTGCATAACTGCAGGTGTGCGAAAAGCATGTCAAAAATGCCCTTCTCTCTCTTGTTCCATCGATGCTTGGTTTAAAAGAAGGTGGTGACTGCAAGAATTCATTAATGATATTGAGTTACATGCCAAGATGCTCTGTGCAAAACTCTGCATTGCTTTAATTCCCTACAGTTTTAAGTGTAACTGCTTTAGACAAAGTCAATCAATATCCTTTCTGCCTGTATTAAGATGTTTTGTTCTTGGAAGACTCCTGGTTTATATCACAGACTCATGACTGAGAGTGAGCGTGATGGGGCTACAATCACTAATGACTTAATTTTTTTGGATGTTCTTAGCTCCTAAATTGCATAGCAATTTTTCACACAAATACTTCAAATTGAAAGAGCATGGGTGTAGAAGTTAGGAAGAAATTCTTTGCTGTGAAGGTGGTGAGGCACTGGAACAGTTTGCCCAGAGAAGTTTTGAATGCTCCATTCCTGGAAGTGTTCAAGGCCAGGTTAGGTGGGGTGTTCAGCAACCTGGGTCTAAGTGGGAAGTGTTGCTGCCAGTGACAGGAGTATTGGAAAGAAATGGTCTTTAAGGTCCCTGCTAATCCAAACCATTCTATGATTCCATGAATGACAGGGCCCTGGGACTTCCCCGCTGCCAGTACTAGCTGCCTGCCCTGGCAGAGGAAGAAACTGGCTGAGCAGATACACGACTAATGACCTGCATCTCCATCTCTCCTCCCTTTCCCTCCTGCATACAGTGTAATGCTGACTGCACTGCTCTCTTTTAGGCAATGTTCACACATTCAAACAGCTGTAAGAAATGAAAACCCTGTGCCTTTATAAAGGTGCTTCCTGCATGAATTCACTCTGTCCCTCACACCTCTGTTCTTGTGAAGATCACAGCTGCAATATAAAGTATATGATTTTTATCTGTTCAGCAGGATTATTCTGCCAGGACTGGCCACAAATCAGAGGTTGAAAGAATGGAGAAAAGCCTTCTCTTCCTTACAGCCTGCAGCTGAAGAAAAAGAAGAAAGACTGCTCCTTCTTCCCCCATTCCCTACATATACATTCCTGTTTCTACAGTTCCTAGAATGTGATCTTCATATTCCAGTAATGAAGATCACTGTCAGGGACTGAAATGTTTCATGCCTTAAACATTGTTATGAAGAAGTTTTGCCCATTATAGCAAAAACTGTATAAAGAAGCTACAACCACAGAAGCCCACCTTTCCTTGATGATTCCTGACTGGAACTTTGGACTGTGAGTTAAGCCACCTAGATAAGATAAAGGGACACTATTGTTCAATCATCTCAGGTCTAGGGAGAAACAAACAAGGCTGAGGACAAGGAATGCATCCACAAGAAAGCCAAACACAGCAGAGAATAGTCACTGGCTGGGTTTGGGGTGGAGGAGCCCACAGAGGCCAGGTTTTCACAGATCCACCCCCCTTCAACCAAGGGTGAGGGGAGGAGGTTTCAGATGTGTGGTACAACCTCTGGTCAGAGGCAGTGAACATCCACCCTCCCTTACACAAACCAGCCCAGCTGTCAAACCCCACAGGCCACATCCACAACGCAGCTGAGGAGGTGCCACAATCCATCAAAGACCCCCAAAGTGCTCCCCAGACTCATTGCTGAGGCCTTGCACCACTGCACATGACGCAAAGTGATGTAACAGATCCAGAGTCGCTGCAAGAGACTCTGTCAAACTGCTTTCCCTCACCCTGAGGAGGTACCTGGGAATTCCCACCTGCCCTGAGTGCATATAAACCCATTCTGTGCTTCTCAGGATACCCTCTCCACCCAGAAGACCAGCTGGAGAGGGTCATCAGGATGCCAGTGAGATCCATGGAGTGGTGATATTTTCTTTATTCTGTCTCTGTCACTCTCTTTCTGTCCTCCCACCTCTTTCCTGTTTTTTTTCTCTTCTTTCTTCTTTCTCTCTCTCTCTCATATTTACTATTAAATAAAACCCATACTATTGGGTTGACTTTGGCATATGGTCTTGTTTGCACCTTAATTCAAGCATAGGCATTTCTAACAACTTAAAAAAAAACAGACTGTAAGATGTATGTCTTCATAGCAAGCACCAGGCCAGGAACTGATGTAGACTTAAGTGATGAACAGCCACAAAAGCCTTGTGACCAGTAAGTTTTTTTCTCATGAAAAACTACAGCCAGTGAGGAACTCAGCAGTGCTGAAGCTGTCTCCACATCATCATGCTGCTGCTGCTGCAAACCCTAAAGCTGAGGCCATGAAAGAGTTAGGAGCATGCAGTCCCACCCAAAGGGATTTATACTGCAATTGGCACCAATGCCAACCAGAGGGTTGATGCTAGGGCCTCTGAACCCTAGTGGAGTGTAATAATGCAGAAGATGGACAGAACTGTGAAAAAAGTTACCCAGAAGTCTTATAAGACTGGTACAACTTTCATCAGGTGCCACAAACCCTCCTGCAGGAGTCAATGGCCACAGCATGTCATCAACACTGGGCAAAAGCAGAGACGTTGCAGTGGCCGCTGTCATCCAAAGGAGCTGAACTATTAAATTCAGGAAACCATAAAAAGCTAGGGGCTTTTGCAAAACTCCTCATGACTTGAGGACATTCTACATCTCTATTACATATTGACTGATGATAAATGCATATTTGTGCATGTGAAATGCTTAAGAGACAGAAAGTTGCTCAGAGTTGTTCGATCAGCAAAGGGCTCAACTTCCTGCAGAAAACAGAATTATTCATTAAAATGCTTCTAAAGCAGAAAATGTCATAGCTGATAGAAGGTTTTGTAAACTGACTGCTCTGTCTTTCTTGAGCATTGTTGAGGTTTCAGACTTTTCCTTTTGTTTCTTTCTCTCAAGGAATTTTCTCCCATATATTGCTAAGAGACAATAACGATCAGTTACTTAAGAGAGACAAAAGAAGCTGCCAGGCTCAGGGAAAGGGTGAAGCTGGCTACTCTCTTTACCTGCGGGGTTTTCTCTTGGAGGGGCAGAGATACCTCGAGATTTGGGCTAGGGGAAGGGGTTGGGCGCTCTCTCTGTCTCTCTCTCTCTCTCGCTTGTCAGCATCAGAAGGGAGACAGGCTGTGGTCGCTGTGGGGAGAATTCACCACCACTGTGGGCTTCCATCACCGTGAGTGGAGCTCTGCTCATGAGCAGACATTGCATTGGGGCCTTATTAATACCCGTCCTTACTAAACAAAAGACCCTCACCATCCACTCGAGTGCCTCAGGGGAAGCCCTGGAACCCTGAGCCCCTTCAAGGGAGCTTCTCCCAGCCCTGTTCAGGAGCAGGGCTGCCACTGCCCAAGGCCCACTGCTTCTCCGCCACTGCTTTGGGGTTTTTTGCTACACTATAGTGCTGCATCCCCTGCCTACCGGGATACACTGTGGCTCCTGCCACAGCTGCTGAGTTTCTGCTCCCTCATGCTTGCTACTACAGGTGAGCCTGCGCTGCCGTTCCAGCCGCTGCTCCGAGGTTCCCACTACAGCCCATTTTTACCATCCAGCTGCCCGCCATTGTCTGCATGAGCCCATGACACGGCCTGGAGGGGCCCTGAGGCCAGCTCCTTCCTGTGGGTTTGCAAAGCCAAGCCCCTTCTCTCCTCTCCCTGTCCCGCGGCTGAGCCGCCATGACCGTGTGGAGAGGGCTGAGCCCGGCCACAGCGCCCCCTGCAGGCGCGGGGGAATCATCGCACCCACCCTGCCCGGCCGGGAGCCAACAGCGCCCCTGCTGGCTGTGCCAGGAACTGCACCCAAGGGGAAAGTGATTAAAGCGAGGAAGAGACTTCCTTGGGTTTTCTGTTCTTGTTTGTTGTTGATGCCATTGTTGCTGTTTGTTTACCTTGTTGGACATACACATACTAATGAAGAATTAGTATTCCTTTTCCCATACCTGTGCCTGGAAGCCCCTTAACTTCAAAGTTATAATAATTTGGAGGGAAGGGGGTCTTATTTTCCATTCCAAGGGAGATTCCTGCCTTCCTTGGAAGACCTGTCTTTCAAACTGATACAAGCATAAACACCCATGCAGCCTCGAATCAACATACTAGGCCTATTTCTCAGGCGCCCTGGCTCTCCACTTCCTTCTCCCATGCCAGCAGTAATATTCATGGATTTGCACAGTGGAGTGCACCAGAGTGCTCCCCGATTTGAACTCACTGTCCCCCAAAACAGGCAAGTTTTCAGCTGAACTGCTCCTGAGTCAGATCTTGCAAATGATAAATACTGAGAACAGAAAGTGAAGGGCAGGAGACATGTAGAAGTGCCTGTCTCACTTCCCCAAAGCCTCATGCTGGACAAGCAACTGGAACTACCTTGACTTTAGTGTACTCTTTGCCCCAGTACTTGAAGCATTAAACTCAACCAATTTCTACCATTAGCTCCATTTAGAAACCACACGGCTCACTGCCAAGAGAAGAACCTCATCCTCATGGCCACACTGAGTTGGGTTCTATGGTATCATTTAAAGATAAATGATACAAACCAACAGCTCAGCTCTTTGTCAAATGACAAAATGGAGTTCCTGAAATTGTGTTTGGTCATTGTTTTTTGGCTTTTTCTTAAAGGCAGCAGGCATCTGCAGAGCCTCCCCGAGTACACTGAACTGTGTACAAGTGTCTCTCCAGCCAAAGACAGTTTCTTCTCTCACTGATGTAAGTGGAATTATTTGTTCGACTGCAGAGAATGCTCTTCGACAACAAATGTGTCCTTCAGTGTCAAAAAACCTCAAACCTAAAATGTACAACCTGAAGATCTGGTAGGAAATTCTCTCCTTACAAGGATGTGGTGCATGGCAGAATCAGGGAGATTTGACATGAAGATCTTTGCCTATGATTTGAAAGGCATTTTCCAACACTAACACTATACCAATTCCTGTGTGGATCAGGATCATTCCCGAATGAAGTTCCAGTTCAGGAGCCTCTGATACATTTCAAGTTCTTTCTTATTCAGGACAGCAAATTCACTACACGGTTAAACAAACACATGCACAAAGGCAGAGGACTGACCAGATTATAGCAAGAGACTTACTGCATCATCTCATCTTTAAGAAATGACCTTGCTCAAGGTCAAAAATCTTGGAAACACAGAGGAAAAACACACTGTCAATGCCCCTGTGATGCCAGCTCTGTGAATAAAGGACTCCAGTGTTCAGTGCTGTCATTTCTGTAGCAGTTATGAATGCAGAAAAACTCAACTTATAAATAAAAAGCCCAAAGATGTCATAAGAATCCTCAAGTCTCTGAACAGTTCAAACAATTAAATACTGCCTTAACTTTAAAGGCTGTAATTGACTACTGGTTATTTAAAATTTATCTTCAAAGTCTGTTTTTAAAAAATGGCTTTTCCTGAGAAAAATCAAGAATTCTATCCAAACCAAACACATGTTAAGAGACCTTGCCATCTTCCACTGTAGTGCATTAGCAGAGATCCAGGTTGTCTTCCTCCCCCTTTTCTGCTCATTACCATCAGTTTTGCGAACTGATTAGCTGTGGTTGTTATTCATTAGTCACATCTCCAAAATCTGAATTATAAACATCCCTGTGAGGTCTTATCCTAATCAACCTATTTTGAGTTTTGCAATTAATACTAACACCAGAAAAATAATTGAACAGTGTACATTTAAAGACACCCCCCTTTCTCACAAAAATCCAGGCTTAGATGTGCATGAAAAGGAAGACTAAAATAAGACCTACAAATTGCCATTGCTGCTGTAAATCCTTCTTCCATGTCCACTGCAGCCAGTTCAGCTGGTTAATACAGGTGACATAATGGGTACACAGTAAATACGAGGCAGCCATCAGTGATTTTGCTGATGGGGTCAGAGGCTACACAGCTGATAGATCTCAGGAGAACAAGAACATGCAAGCATGACAGATTAAGTGACTGCCATTGGCTGTGTGCTTGCTCTGAACACTCAGCTATGGATGATAATCAATTACTTGGGGCTGCTAATGATACTGATCAAATGCACTTAGCACTCAGCAGCTCGAGGGCTACCACCCTGATACCACAGGCTACCCACAGACCAGAGGGGAGAAGAGGCTGGTATCAGAAAATCCTCAAAATCAACAAGCAAACCAGCTTGTTCCTTCTTTGCCACCCTGCTTAAAATGATAAATATTTGCTCAGGAGTAAGTATGCTCTTTCCCATAAAACAACACAACATGGAAATGCTATAGCCATCCGTAGGACCAGCAGTTCACGTGGAGGGACCCCACACTGCTTCAAGAATGATCTGTCACAGGAAACTAAGTGTATTACCACTGTACAGATTGGCTTCCAGAGGTCTGTGTAACAGCTCACCTGTCTCCTGACATTACTTCCCAGGCTTGACATATGATCCAAGGTGATTTGGCCTCCTCATCATTATCATCAGCTCAAGATTTTGATCTCTTCCCAACTTTTACAGCTAGGGAAAGTAAAAATTTTGTCCCAGGTTTCAGAGAGTGTAAGATTGGGGCAAACATTTCTTAGTTTGTCTCAGGCATCCTAAACCACAAGCCCTGATTTTAAGGATTAGGACAGGGGTGAAGGTTTTAGGTTTGCATTTTAATTTCTAAATAAATGAGATCTTGTTCTGCTGCTTTAGCTGAGAGGTTATTTATTGTCTATTCCTATACAGAAAAAGGATGAATTGCAAAGAGATATAATGCCATGTTAGGAATAACTAAAATTATACCCTTAATTTTAGGGAACCATACCCTCCCTTTAAGGGGCTAAACCAAAAGTAATGCTCTGGCAGAGGAAATCAGTTCTCTAATTGGCAATAAAAGCAGTAAGTTAGACCAGACCTCATGTCCTGGATGGTCCTTTGCTCTCAGAAATGGAATACTGAGCATTTGAAACCAAATTGTCATCCCTCGGGAATCAGCCTTCCCTCTGTTGTAGGGCAAACAGTCCCACAGCAACATTGACTGTATGGATCTGTTAGCAAGAATGCAACATACTCAAAAATGTCTTTACAAGTACAATGTATTTAATCACCACAAGAAAAATAAATTTTGAAGAAATTACCAAACAGAACAGTCTGAAGAGAATTTGTAGCAGCTAGTTCTGCAGGTAACTGTGTATTCCCTAGCAACCCTTTCCCTGAATGCAGAGAGTTAACTGCAGAAAATGTCTTACTTTTCAAATAATAATAAACCAGCAAATTAATACAGTGCAGATCTGTACCATCGAGCTGTTTTTGCAAACTGGGTGCCAAGATTCCTCCTCATCTATTCTGGGGCTACCTCATCAGTGAGCAGCAGCTTGGGACATAAGGCAGTGTATTCCACACCTGCTTGAACAGCAGGGGGAAGGTTCAACAGGCAGAATGCAGGAGCTATTGGGATTTTTAGCTCAAATTTGCTCATTGTGCATAGAATGAAAAGAAGAATCCTCACCACAATGCACAGTAAGGATTCATTAAACTCTTAAGAAAGAAGCTTGTAGTAAGAGCCCTACTTAGGTAGTAATTATTCATTACTGAAAAAGCAAAGTATGCCAGCAATGACGGTTAATCCCTTCTTTCCCTCCCTTCTTCCTGCAGGAAGTGGCACAAGAATCCTTCACAACTACCAGTTTTAAAACGTCAGTCCTAGGGCTCAAGATACCCCAGAAGGGGTATCCTTTTTCCAGAAGGAAAAAAGCTTCTCCTATCTCCAAATGTTCCAGCCTTCCAGTAAGTGCTGCCTGAGGCCAACAAGTTCAAGACATAAAGCCAGGCTGCTGGGGAAAAATCAGACTTGGTCTGCACAAAATGACCTTGTGCAGCAGCAGGTTCAGGGTACCTACAATTCAAACAGTCACATCCCTCCCTCCCCACTACTGCCTACAATAATGACAGCAAACTGGCGCTTGCCTCAGAAACTGTAGGCAAAAGAGGTTTTCTTGTTGCCTGCAAGGAATGGGAAGGTGTAGTCAGTCACTTAGTGGTAGATAGAAGGGCAAGACATTAATTTCAACACTGAAAATTTCAATTACATACCAGCAAAAAGGTTTCCAGTGTGAGTGGAGCCAAAGACTGGTGCAGGCTCCCCAGAGAAACTGCGGAGTCTCCATACTCAGGGATACTAAAAGCCCAACTGAATACAACTCCCAACAACCTGAAGCAGCTGTCACAGCTTTAAACAGCGCCTGGGTTGGATGACCTTCAAGAGCTGCAACTACTTGATCTTTATTCCACAATACAAGCTTTAAGGGAAGAACCTACGTAGCTCTGGGGATTTCTTCTTGCTTTTTTAGCTGTGGAATACAGCAGGATAGCAGAGCACTGGAAGGTGAGAACAGAGAAACAAGCACTCTCATTACTTCAATTAATTATTTCAGTTGTGAATAATGAAGGCACAAGGGTATCTTTTTTTCTGCCGTATCTGGGCTGCACAGGTGTGGATACCTTCAGTTGTTACTGTGGATTTTGATATGTGGTTAGGGCTTACAGGCACTCCCTAAACAAGCGTGAGCTTGTTGCCAGCTTGAAGGATGTTAGTCAGGTGCTTTTTACTAACACAGAATGCACTCACTCCAGCATATGCTGTCACAGACATTCAAGGAAAACAAAAACCAAAACACCAAATAAACAACAACTCTGTGCTCAATTAAAGTATATTAAAAGGCAAAAATCAGGGAAACAAATCCTTTCCTTGTGAGAAGACATTAAACCAATGAGGAATGATTTCCCAGTGAGCCTGCTGGCCACAAAATTCTGAGAACACGCCAGAGAAGCAGCTACTTTAATGCAACTTGCTAATGCCACGCATTAAATGATTTTTGTTCTCACTGCCTGCTCCAGCTCAGGGCTCCTTTGAGCCAATTACTAGTAACCTGCTATTGCATTCTATTAAACAATTCACCTCTCAAAAAAAAATGCAATAAATGAATCCTTTCCTGTAACAGGTTCAGTCTACTCATTCTCCTCACTACTCCACATACCCACCTAATGTACAATATGAAAAACATGAGTGTTTTTTCCACAGTATTAGGTGTATAGTATAGAGATGCATATGTCAATGCCTGATATGCCACAAATATTATCTTTGATAAATTGGTATTTTGAGCAAACATTTCAGAAATAATTTCTATCATTTGAAGTCCTCCAGAATATTCAGTTCACCTGGTCATTGCAATTCTCTCTTCCCTCAGTCATCAGGATGCTCAAATGCAGCTTTCAAAAACGTGCCACTCTTATCTTTTCCTGCAACTACAAAACTAGTTTTGCATATCGAATCATTATTTGTTTCCATGGATGTCTCTGGGTTCCTCTGACAGCTTTATCTTACTGATGAGGATAAATGTTTTTCCAAAAGCTACTGCCAGACTGCCCTCACTCCCAGACAGCACAGGATGCAGTTGGCAGAATCTGTCAAAGATAACTCGGTCTGAGGGATCTGAAAATCACAATTGATAGTTTTGAAAACACAGTTGATACACAGCAGCTTTGTGTAGGTCCACTTCACCACCAGCACACAATCCCTTCCTTCCTTTTTCTTTCTCCTGGTCGCCATGGGAATTATTAATTTGAAAAACAAATTAGAAAAGTAGCAGTGATATGACTTCAATATTTCTGAAAATGAGACTGCTTTTCCTCTTCAGATTCTGCCAGTACTCATGTCTAGAAACTTTTTGAAACATAAAGGAAGCAAACTAAAGGAAGTTAATTATTTCAAGTTTAACTGGAATCTTCTAATGGTTTGGGGCCACTGTAGAGACTGCTTATGCTGGCATCAAAATCTGACTCTGGAATGTTCATTACCAGCCACCAAACCCTGTGTGTAGTCTTTTGCACACACATACAGTGGAGCACAGCTAAGTCTTGCCACCACACTTTGTTTTCATGACTGAGAAGATCAAGTGGCTGTGGCACTTGAAAATTATCCAGATTATCTTTCTAGCAAAGATAAATACAACGCTCACATCAAACCTGGACTGTTGTGTGCACACTGACTGACACCAGCACATTAAGCTTGTGTGTTCTCAAAAGACGCTGCCTAAATAACTCTTTTACAAAAGAATTAAGCAAAATTACTCAGAATGCCTTCTCTTAGGCTTGTACAAGCAGTACACGTGTGCACACCTGTGAGCTGGTGCTTGCAGTGTGCCTGCAGTTTTGGCATTACTGGGTGGCACTTCTGAACTGAAGATGAAAACTTCCTTCATTCAAAATCTATAGCCTTTGAGGTCCATCTCCAGTGGAGCACCATGTCACCTGCAGTGATGTACACCCAGCCAGAATACACAGCCTCTTGTTCCCAACAAACATAAACACCAAAGCAATCCAAACTAGAAACTGAGAAGCTCTTTCTATTCTTGCATTGCCAGGAGTGCTTTTTGAAGCATGTTTCAGATCAGGCCAGCATTCCTGAAACACAAAGGACTTGCTCAGGCTGGTCTATAGCTGCTGCAAGACTCAGGAGCCCCACAGCAGCTACAGCACATACTGGGGTATTCCTGTGCTTCATGGATCTTTGCAGCTGGTCAAAACTGTCCGTTCATCAAGCATCATATGCATGTGTCATTTTCCAGATGGAAACAGCCAGGATCCAAGCCAGTTCTAGGCTCAGTTCCTCTGGAGTGTTGCCCAAGTCACAGGTCTGACTGGGTGCTTCATCTACCTCACTGCAGTGAGTGTAGCTAAGAGAGAGCAGGGCACACACATATCCTGTCTGCATTTCCCAAAGGATCTGTCACTGAGAGATACTAAACTGTCCTTGCAAACAAGCAATAACTGATACCTCAAGACCTTTGTCTGCAGAAGGTTACTTGGCATGGCACCAACTTTAGAGGCATTTTTCAATAGGCTGTTTTGGGATACAGCCAGATTTTTAGAAGGTCCTGTAATTTCAATAATGATATTAAACCCAGAATTTAGCACTTGTGGGACTGAAGGAAAAGAAATATGGGGCTAAGTAATGCCTGCTCACTTTTTTTCTTTATGACATCTCTCAATCTACTAAATAAAAATCACACAATTCTTCATGATCAAGAATGCAAATCACAAACCCAGCTTCTCGAGCAAGCATAAAGCTAGAAGTCTTAAAGGGATATACATGGCTAAATAGAAAATATTACTTGTTCTAGAGAAATTACCTGAATGGACTGATTTCATGCATGAATGTAGCGTTTGCCATGCTTATTGGATCAGGACTGGTGTATTTAAACCAGCTAGAATCCACAGAAATATTTTTGACAAAAACAGTAAAAATTAAAAAGCTATTTAAATACTAGACAGAACATTTTGGTTCCAGACATGACTAGGATTCTCTTGAGAGATCTGGCAATATACACTGGTTAGGACCTCATTTCCATGAGGGAAGGGAAGAAGGCCCTTCCTGCCTTATGTGATTCTGAAAAACCTTCCCTTGAATTATATATAAATTCAGTGGAGGCCAAATCTTAAGGTCAGCTTTTCATGCATGGGGTTTATATGGAGGGCAAATTCTATATATGCCAAAGGCCTGAGAAACCAAGACTCATAGGAAATCAGAACACATCTGGCCCCAACTCAGCTTTGCCATCAACCATAATTCAAATGTTAAGAGTCAAAGTTCTTCATTAAGTCAAACTTCCTAATTTCTAAATTCCAACTAATATGAATTTTAACTACTGATTTATAATCCCATGTGTCCTTTCAATGAACAGGAGTGAGGAATGAAAACCAAATCTGCAGCAAAGCCTTGCACAGAAAAAAAAAAGCTGGAAATGGCTGCTGAACAGTCACAAATTATATTACTAATGTGGTCTGCCAGTTTCACTTGAGTCCCATAGCTGAGGCTTAATCACATCTTTGACATAGCTAAATTGCTAGGATACAATGGGACCTGTAGCTAATAGCATTGCTCCAAAAATAAACAAACTCCTGTGTTCCTAAAGTGATTATAAGGGACTCCTATATAATTTACATGACCTGCATCTGCTTAACCATCCTGTTTTGGGGTGACATCCCAAGTGACCAGCCTGTTTTGTGCCTTTATGGCGGGATCAGACACTGCTTTGCAATAGGCACTTTCTGCTGCTCACAAATGCTGTCTTGGTTTACACTGATATTTAACACAGCAGCAACGGAGAGCAGAAAGATTTTGTTCTTATTTTTAACAAGAGAAAACAAGATAGTCTAGATAGCACAACCACAGCTAGTAGTGAGGACATAGGGCACCTGAGAAGAAGTAGACTTAAGCACCATGCCTATCTTCCAAACTAGTGTCACAGAAACTCTAAACCCCAAAGTTCATCACTCAGTGCTGGAAAACTGCATCCCAGCATGGCCAGGCTCAGGGAGGTACCAGCTGTCTGGCATCTCCTCTGGCACCATCATATCCTTGTTTGGCACAATCTACTCCTTGTTTGCACTGCCTGCCTTTTTCTGTTAAACCACTCATCCTTAGGAAATACAGAACACCTAACAAGGTTAACTGAAGCCGGCTGATTTTTAACTGAAGTGAGAGTTCCTGAGCTCAGGGACACACATAAGTCACTTCCATCAGGACCTGGCAGCCCTTGGGAGCCAGCCAGGTGAGGGGACATTGCCAGGAGCATCCAAAGGAAATGTAAGTGTCTCCAGGAGGTGTGGTGAACAGGAACAGGCAAACAAGGCATGACAGGTCAGAGAGGAAGGGCTCAGAATTGAGAGTCACTCACCACCTGGCAGTCTGCAACCATGATTTCAGTATGGTCAAAAGCTACTATCAGAAGGAAAGTGATGACCCAGACACCTCACACATCAAACATGCAGCTGTCCAGGTCTCCTCTGCAGTGAATGTCTGAGGTTGTAACCAATGCCAGAGGGCAGTGGAGACAACATCTGTTTGAGGTGTGAACACAGGAAGATCTGCTCAGCCTGGTGGCACAGCTGAAAGAATTAATGGGGAGGCCAAGGAGTATCAGGGAGCACAGGAGAGGCAGCTCACTGAACTGTAGCTGGTGTGCCTTGGTGAGAGACCTCCAGAAACAGGGTGTTAAGCTGCAGGAGACAGTCAAAAGAGGGACATTGTGGAGGCTGAGAAAGACAGCTGGTTTCAAGTCCCTCTGGGGGAACCACAGCCTGCTGAGGAGAGGCCAAAAATTCACATCCTGGCACACACAGAGGGGAGGAAGGGTATTAACATCAGAGCTTGGGAAGTAGTGGGGAATAAAAAGCCTACAACAACAAAAGGAAGAGAAAAGGAACTAACAAAAGGAAGGGACTTCCTTCACAGCCAGACATTCTGGCCCAGCTGGACATGCCCACTAAGTACAACTTCATAGCTCTGCAGGCTAATGAGGCAACACCCACACACTGAAAGAACAGCCAGAGCTAAGCAGAACAGCCCAACCTGCTCCACAAATACAGAAATTAACAACTAGTTTAACCAAGAAGAAGTGGTGGGTGATAGTAGTGAGTGATTAAGAGGTCCAGAGGCTCTTGTCTGTCAGCCTGACCTGTGCTCAACAGAAGTGTGCTGCCTTCCAGGAACCTGGATCAGGGATGTTACCGGTCCATCTGACAAAAGAAAAAACCATCCTGGGTCAGGAACTTGCCGTACTGGCGAAGGGGCTTTAAACTAGATTTGTCAGGGCATCTATCCATCCCAGTCTTGCCAGTCAGATGCCAAAACTTGTAATGGATACCTGGAACAGTGGAAAAGGATTCCAGACTCTCCGGTGTCCTGGGTTACAGGACAGTGTTAAGTGGGGTGTAATCAAACTGTGTATTCTACTCCCCTCTACTGCCATTTCTGACAAACTGTTAACAATGGGATATTCCCAGTCCACATCTCAGGCTACAAACTGGGTGTTAAATGAAATAAAGAAGAGGCAAACCCTGTGAGGTGGAGTAGTGTTTCTTCACTTTGTCTTCACAAATGACTCAACCATGATAACACCCTCCGGGGAAGCATCAGCACAGTGACACCCATCCTGAGGGAGTCACGTCTGCTAATGGGCCATAATGGCTACATGGCTCCAGCATAAGGGCAGCTCTAAGACTTAGACCATCAAGAACTCTCAAAAAGATCCTATGACTCACAGAATGAAATCCCTCCATTGTGAAACTCCCCACCCTGGGGAAAGTACTGAGCATTCCCACATGACCTTATATAATTGAGGACTTGGGACACCACCACCATCACCATTCAATGGATCGAGAGGAGGATCAGAACTTCCACAGGACCACTGTTTTTGCCAAGACTGCAACCATCACTTCAACAGGACTGCAACCACTGCTTAATCAGACTGTGACTACCAGAGTGCCAGGTTGCACTCTGACTCTGTGGGTTTAAGCCTGTTTTCTGTGTATTATTGCATTTATTGTGATCTTCTTATTAAATTTTAAGTCTGACCTGAAATCTCTAGCAAGATAATTGTGTGGAGTTCATTTATGCTGCTGGTTTGCTTCCACAGCAGTACAGCCAGCCATCAAGTTGGCTTTATCCAGGTCCTGGCTCAGATGCCTGTACACAAACCCATGTGGTATGGGGAACAAACAAGAGGAACTAGAGATGTGCACAGAACCTGTGTGGGTATGATATCACTGGCATCACAGAGTCACGGTGGGATGGCTTCTACAACTGGAGCACTGGAACTGAAGGTCTTAGGTTTTCTAGGAAAGACAGGCTAAGGAGATGAGGAGAGGATGTAGCCCCTATGCCAATGATCAGCTGGAAAGTATGGAACTCTGCATGGGGAAGGATGAGGAGCCAGCCAAGTGCTTGTGGGTCAAGACTCTTTTACTCTTATGATAACCTTGCCTCCACCACTAAGCCTCTGCAATGCACCTGAAGATGCAAGCACCATTTGAACCGTTTTCTAGATGGGCACAGTGAAGTCTCCCTTCACCTTCTCCACTCAGATCAGGGGGCACACACCTCTTTTACCACCCACCCTGCAGAATCAGCTAGACACTGAGGATGAGCTCCTGGCACTTGAGACATCAAATGAGCACCACAACTTACGTGGGACCAGGGTTTTCCCCCCAGGTTGGATCAGTTTCTTTCTTTCTTAAATTAAGGCTTGTACTAAAAGACCTATGTCGAACTAGTATTTTGGTTGCATCCATTAGAGTGACAATTCATAATTTCAGATGATACTTCTTTTCTATTTCTGAATTTTTAATTAAAAATACTTTTTCTTTACTAAAGGGAGTCTATCTGATCCAATCAATGTCAGCATAAGCCCGGAACCTTCTCCCCATTATTAATCAGAGAGACATCAGACTTGGCTCATTTCAATGCATTTCAGACAACACAGGTATTTCACAATGGGTTTATGGTTGTGTTCTTTTCTTTATTAACCACAGCACATAAA
This sequence comes from Cyanoderma ruficeps, assembly GCA_008694505.1. NCBI lineage: Eukaryota > Metazoa > Chordata > Aves > Passeriformes > Timaliidae > Cyanoderma > Cyanoderma ruficeps. The sequence goes on along the minus strand of VZDJ01000057.1, from coordinate 1,170,566 downwards.
GTAAATGCACAAAGGCAGCTCTCAAAAAGAAAAATCACAGAATACTTTTGGGGTAAAAAAATATCCAAACATCTGCTGTTCTCTAATGTGTTACTAAAGACACCATCATCCCTCATCCCTCCAGAAGTACCCTTAATTAAATAAGAATCTATTAAAAATACAGTGTCCCTCAGTGTAAACTCCCACCCACACCCTTCGCTTTCAATTTTAGAAGTGATCTGTTTTGCCTTCTCCCTGCCTAGAAGCTCATTAGAAACAGCCCCTTCTGCACATATGCATCACCTAACAGAGACTTGGAGTGAGACCAACAGAAAAAAGGGAGAGAAAGAAATTAGAAAGTGAATTAAAATAGTAGACCTGCAAGACAAGAAAGCCACTGCAGACAAAGAACACCTTGTACTCACAAGGGAACAGAGGAGACTGAGACATGAATGCTGGTACCATGGAATTGAAACAGAAGCTGTTGTTTAACTTTGCAACAGAGACGCAGCGCTGCTCTAACTAAATTCAATTATCAATAATAACCAAGGCAAATCAGACAGGTCTATCACTTCTCTTTCTCTGGGTGGCAGGAGGTTCCCATTAAACATACCCTAAACTTCAAATGGAGGCACCAAGTATGGGCAGCACTGTCACACATACAGTCAGTACCTGCTGAGTGCTAGGTAACACCCATGGGATCATTCCTTGCTGCTTTTCTTCCTCAGCTCCCATTTCCAAACATTACCCACCTCATCTGCTGTCGGGAAAGTCCAAGCTGGTCAATCCAAAAAGAACAATGACCTGTTCCCTCTCTGAGAGCTAAAGAGGTAACAAAATCAGCTACTCAATGCAGCCAATTTTTCTGTCCATTTTCTATTACAGAGCTTTACTTGAGGAATTAACTCCAAACATCAAAAAATTATTTTCCATCTTGCAAGAATTTTTTCCCAACTAAAGTCAGATATCCCAAGGAGCAACATGGCATTTATTAATGGCAAGCTACTCCAACACAAAGCTCCCTTTGAGCTTTAGTCCATGGTGACATAAATGATAAAGTACTGAGTAGAAGAGAGCTGGAGAGGGACTTTTGACAAGGGCATGCAGTGACAGGGCAAGAGGGAATGGCTGCACACTGACAGAGGGCAGGTTTACATTAGCTATTAGGAAGAAATTATTTACTCTGAGGGTGCTGAGTCACTGGAACAGGTTGCCCAGAGCAGCTGTGGATGCCCCATCCACCCCTGGAAGTGTTCAAGTCCAGGCTGGATGGGGCTTGGAGCAACCTGCTCCAAGGTGTCTCTCCCTGCCCTTGGCAGGGGGGTTGGAACAAGGTGATCATCATGATCCCTTCCAACCCAAACCACTCTGATTCTGTAATATTTCCTCAACACCACAAGGGATGAGAAAGGAAGAGGCATCTCATGAACCCTGGAATGGAGACAAATCAGAAATCCAGTAAAATTTACCTTCTGGGATGGACACAAATTCAAAATGAAGTAAATCTGCCTTAATGAGAGGAGAGGCTGACAATTCACATCCAACCTTCATCCATTGCTTAAAGTATCTGCAAAGAAAACTTTGAATTCCAGGCTTAACCAGGACCTTTTAAACAACTCTGCAGATTCACCTGCCTAACAGGTGGCTTTACTCTCCACATAGATTCCACTTGTCCTGCACTGATCTCTACAGTGCAGAACATAAACCTGCACCTCCTGATACCTGAGCTGTAAAATTATATGAGCCACAGGTTTTTTTGCTTTTTCTTTTTATAAATATAGTTGTTTCTGCAATGGATTTTTAACTTTTTTTCGTACAGCTGCCTGGCAGTCCCTTCAGTACTGTGGTAGGAACATCCTCCTGTCTGTCTCTTGGAAGGCTGTGCTAGAAGGGACTAAGAGAAGGGATCCAAAATGAAGCCCATACCTAAGAGTGACTGCAGTGTTATTTATTTTGGAATGTTTTACTCCTTCAGACATGAGGGATCTATCCTTCACCTATATTAAGATGAAATTTGTCCAACACAAATTTTCACTATCAGACATTCCTGTCCAAGACCAGTGCCTTCAGATGATGCAGTGTTTCATTCAGGGAGACTCCTAGGAATTTCTTTGCCTATGTGTGTAGCAAAACAGGGATGAAGCCTGCCAAAATGTTTTACTGACCTGAAAAAAAGAGTATCCAGAAAATATTTTTTCTTCTCCCCCAAAAATAAATAAGAATGGTTCACCTTGTCCTGTTTTCTGTAGTTGCAGAGTCATTTCCTTGCTGAGTTTTCCCTTTCTTGTGAGAGTTTTGCTCTTTACAACTGCAAGGCTCACACTTGTGAGAGAGGACAGGCAGCAAAAGCTCAAAACCAGATGCAGAAGCCCACAGGCACACCAAGGAGCAACTTTGTTTGGATTTGTAATAATGCCAACATATTAGAGCAGAACTGTGACAAGAATGGATTTGAAGCAGCCAAGGAGGTAGCTGGAGTTTTAATAAGTCCTTTGTCTATCTGGAAAGTGGGAGTGTGAGAGAACACTGATTCCAGCATGTAAAACTTAGGCAGGAGCTTGGAAATTAGAAGTGTTATGTTACTGGACTACTGCTGGGAAACCACATGGAAAGACATAGCTTAGCATTTTAAAATTCAACTAGTCAGCTCTTGGTTTCTAATGTCTTTTCCTGGAAAGCGTTCAAAAAATGACAGTAAATAAAAAAATTACAATCTCAGGTAATTGTAGGAAGCAACCCCAAGCTCTGCATTTAGAGCTATGGGACCTAAGGCTACAGAATACTTCACGTTTTGCCATACACAGTTGTTTCATACTGGAGGTTGTACACCAGAAGCTCACTTTCAGCCTTTTAGCCTCAGACACGCTGGGCTCAAACCACAGCAGCACTGCCGGCAGTTTCCATTTACAAACACCTTGGCAGGTTCTGGGCCCAAGTGTCCGGCTCAGCTGGGTGCCTGAGGGAAGGGACTGCCCTGTTCCTGCTGCAGTAGCACTCCAGCTCCCCTCCCTATCACCTGTCCCTGACCCCACTCCTCCCCACGGGGACTCCCTGCACTCGGCTGTACCATCAAATAATATCTCACCTTGGCCTCTGGCAATGCTTTCATCAGGATCTGGGAAATGGCACAAACTCTGATTTCTCCACTTCTTGATCTTGACCCACACTGACTGCTTTCTGTTCTGGGCTCAAATGGAACTATGGGAAGCAAACCTGTTTGTGATTGACTAATGCAGCCCTGTGCCTAACAGATACAAAGCAAGTCTCCTTGCAAAAGAAATACTGCAGGATCAGAAGCTCTGTCAGCAAAGCAAAATATTTTGTTTAGTCCTTAGTAAATGAGGAAGAACAAAGAAAAGGAAAGAAAAAGAGCCAGAAAGTATAAAATCATTAAAAGCAACTAATATGTACAGTTTTATCAATGCCCACAGGATAAATACAATTTTATTTCATTTCATCAGCAGCTTAAAATAAAGGAGACACTGTTTCCAATGTCAATTTTTACCACTATCTTTGACAGGAAGGAAATAAAAAGAAAAAAAGAAAAGAAAAAGAGCCTTTAAAGACAAGTTTTGCCCTTTGACGTGCAGACCTGTTACTGCACTGATAGAATTTATATCACAGAATCGTGGAATATGCTGAGTTGGAAGGGACCTATCAGAGTCACAGAGTCCAACTCCTGGCCCTGCACAGCAACACCCCAAGAATCACACCCTGTGCCTGAGAGCACTGTACAAACACTTTCTGAACTCTATCAGGCTCGGTGCTGTGACCTCTTTCCAGGGGAGCCAGTTCAACCTGCTCAGCCACGTCTCTGGGTGAAGAACCTATTCCTGACATCCAACCTAAACCTCCCCTGACACAGCTTCAGGCTGTTTCCTCGAGTCCTGTCACTGCTCAGGAGAGTGCAGAGAGCAGTGCCTGCCCCTCTGCTTCCCCTCCTGATAAAGTTACAACCACACTGAGATCTCCCCTCAGTCTCCTCCAGGTTGGACAAACCAAGTGCCCTCAGACAGTTCTCACACAGCTTCCCCTCAAGGCCCGTCACCATCCTCGTGGCCTCCTCTGGACCCTCTCTGATGGTTTCATGTCTTTTTCACACTGTGGCACCCCAACCTGCCCCCAGCACTGGAGGTGAGGCCGCCCCAGTGCAGGGCAGAGGGGACAGTCCCCTCCCTTGCCCGGCTGGCCATGCTGGGCCTGGTGCCCCCAGGACAGGGTTGGCCCTCCTGGCTGCCAGGGCACTGCTGGCTCACGTTCAGCTTTCCACGGACCAGGACCCCCAGGGCCCTTTGCCCAGCGCTGCTCTCCAGCCTCTCATGCCCCAGTCTGTCTGTACAGCCAGGGCTGCCCCATCCCAGGTGCAGGATCTGGCCCTTCACTTGCTGAAATTCCTATGGTTGGTGATTGCCCAGCTCTCCAATTAGGTCTGGGTACAAATGGCATCAGGACATTCACATCTCGATGAATGCTTCAAGTACTGGAGTCTTAGCAGGAGGTGCTGTTCATACTGTCTGCTATGGATCTAAGCCTTGTCCTTCCTATGAAGAAAGGCATGTAACAGTTGTTTGAGTAATTACAATCTAATTACTGCCCCAGGACAGACCTGCTCCTTTGCAGGAATACATCTTTAAATTTGCATATATTCAGACTGAAGATAACAGAAATCATCTTGTCCAGATACAGAACAATCCTACTTCTAACCTGTCTGGTTTGTCAATGAACACAAGCAGTGACATCGTCCCAAGATATCCAAGGCTACACTGGATACTGCTTGGAGGTGCAGGCCAAGGAAAATACAGTGACAGCACAGGGGCTACATGGACCCAGCCTTCCACTCAAGGCCAAGAAAGAATACTTAAGCACTGTCTGGGTGTGCAATAAGGTGAATATTAATCTGCAAGATAGTCACTGGAACCTTTACTATTTAAATTACTTGTTTCTATGTTATAGTGAAGGCCAAGTGACAGAAATAAAACATTATTTCTCTTGGCACTCTATCTAAATTGCAGCAATAAATACTTTTAAGGGTAGTGTTGTCAAATCTCAAGTACAGGTTCATCCCTCCAGATTGTACATCATGCTAACTTGTTATCTTCCATTTCATTATGAGCTTTCATAAATAAACTGGGAGCTACCTCTCTCCTGGCTGGCTATTTCCAGAATTTGTTCCCATAAGAATTCCTGTTCCTCTAGTCTTCCCACACAAAAAACTGCTTTATTTCTGCTGAAAGTAAACTAACTCCATGTACCTGCCGCCCTAGGATCCATTCAGTAGCTATAAGAATCCAACTTTCTTGCATTTCACAACTTTAAACAAAATGTCAAGAATATTTCTCACATACATGAATCTCCTGCAACCCCCCTTTCAAATAAACTCCCTTCCTTTTTCCGGAAGAGAAATAATGATCGATTGCAAACACAAATTTCTAATTTCTTAATGAAAAGAGAATGAAACCAAACTGATTTTTAACCAAGTCTGAGAAAGGACTCAAGCAATGACTGAAAATCATGCTTTCACTGATGTGCAAAGGCTGTGATTACCTAACACGATTTCCATTTCAAAACTCTCCATTGCTCTGAGTCACAAATGTCTTTGATAGTAGTTTGCTGACAATCTCCCATATGCTGGTTGCCTCAAAAACACACACAGCTTGTCCAGCAAAGTGCTAAACCTCAGCATTTTGCAACCCCCCCCGTTTATCTAGCAATTATACTTGCTTAAAAAAAAAAAAAGGAAAAATGCTGCTATTTGCTCAAAAATATTTATAATCATTTCAGCTATTTCTGAGTGTGAATACAAGAACAGAATGCCCTGGCACAGACAGTAGCTAAAAGCAATGGGCAGCTCTGTTTTGTGGTTTGCTACATGTCTTGCTGACAAACGAGATGCTGTTTGGTAACTAAATATATAAAAGATTGATATGGGCCTTTACTTCTGTTTCCTGATTTAACTTTTCTTTCAGAACATCACTGCTTTGCCTTGCACACTTTGTCTCCTACTAAATCACAGCACGCACTTGCAAACACAGAGGGAGTCACCAGCTTTTCTCAGGCGCTCAAATGGTGATTAAAAAAATCATCCTGTATCATAAACTGCAGGTCTGAACCTGAGGAGTGACACACAGGCTGGAGAAAGAAGGCAGTTAAGGGTGAGAAAGGGAACTGTTTCATGGAGCACAGAGAGATTTATTGTCTATTTAATTACTTTTTTGTGGTTTGTGCTGGCAGAAGAGACTTTAACTGAAACTATTACAGGGCTGGAGCATGCAGGAGTCCATAAACACACACTTGTCCAGGCAGTGACAGAAACTCAAATCACATCTCGGGGACCAACTGGTTTGTGAAGTTTTCCATGAGGTGCTGCCTGCTCATGGCGCAAGGGTACAAAGCAGCACAGATGTGAAGCTGGCAGCGCTGCAGAACAGCTCAGCTCTGGATACCTCTGCTTCAGCAACAGAAGACAAAAATAGATGCAAGTTTTACAACTTGCAAACCCAGCTCCTCATTCTTTTCCTCCAAACCTCTTCCTACACCTTTAGATCTTTCTGAGATGTTTACTCATCTCCCCCACCCCCAAGACCTTGCCTGCAGCATAGCAGTATATGAATTTGCCTGGCAACCTGACATAAATATCCAACCAACCAGCAAACAAAGCCTGGCATGCTCTTAGCTGCAATGTTTCTGTGCACAGCCTTACAACAAATCAGAGCTGGCCACCAGGCAAGGAATCAACTCACTTTCTTTAGCTCAGTTTATAATCTAAAGTTTGTGGGGAGAGGTGAGCATTTACCTTCCTTTATTTTACTTCTATGCAATGTTCAGAACTTAGCTGCAGACACGTCTCTTTTCCCAGAAAACAGAAAGCACTGTATCTTCCCTATCCCTCAACTGGTTAGATAAATAACTCTACAGAGGTGAGGTGAGGTGAGAAAAAGCACAGGGAAAGGTGAGGTGTGAGTGAGGGGAGATGCACTGGAAAACACACAGAAATGAGCTGTTTAACTGACTCAGCCTGGGATCCCGTGGGTGACCAGCCCCCAGCTCTCTTCACTGAAATCCACTGCAAGACCTGAGCTGTGCCTGATGTTGAGGCATCCCCCCAAGGAATAGCACTGGATGGGATCATTTCAGCACCAGCACATCACAAAAGGGATTGGGTGTGGGGCAGGAATCTGTGTAAAACATCACAACTTTCTTCAGGATTTTGGTTAATGCCAGTCTCCACAGAGCCGTGAGTTGGCCCAGGGGAAGAGAAGACTACCTGCCCTGAGTGGCTCCTTGTGTCCCAGTTAGGAGCTGGTGGCTTTTCACAGCAGTTCCAGCAGGTAATGGGAGCTACTGCCTGTGCAGAGAGCAGTGCTGCACCCAAGCACTGCATCTTTGTCCCTCCCGTCTCTGGGGACATGCAATAGACAATGAGTGTTTCAGAGATCAGTGGGTCCTCTGGACCCCAAACCAGCAAACTTCAAGATAGGTATATAACAAGAAATCCCCATCTCATTTCTTTAAACTTACCAATGTGGAACAAATAAATGAGACACACCCTCTATCAGCTACAGCAGAGTTGACAAAAAGTTAAGATGGTGCGGCAGTAATAGTTCCATCTTAATAGAACTGTTACATTCCACCCTGCCCCACAAAACAGATGACTTGAGCCTGGAACACAAAACACAGGACCAAGTCAACTCAGAAACCAATTTCACTCCATCTATATTTGCCCCTGCAAATGCACCGGTCTGCACAAAGGTTTGAGTCAGTGCTGAGCACACGGTAGTCCTTCCCACTGCTTCTGCCCTTTACTTGTGTTATAAAGAGCCCAAAATAAGAGATCCTCTGTAACAGAAGTAAATGAGGAAGGATGACATCCATGTCGTGCTTTGCCACATCATAGAAGTATTTTTTCCCCTTTGTTTAAGGGAAAGTGTTGCAGTGCAGAAATATCAGAAGCCGGTTTGTGGGATGGAGGTAAACTTAAATGGCACCAGGCCTCGTAAAAAATGCCAGTAGGCTGTTCCACACGCACTGCTCTGCAGAGTGGCATGGCTGGAGTGAGGGATGAACGGAAAACCTTAACTTCCACTGTGCTGCTGTTTCCCCAAGCCCTTTGCTAACTAAATGGTTAGCAAGAGTGCACATCAAGAGAGTAAAGTCAAGAGAGAACCAGACAAGTTAAAGGCAAAAATATTTCTTGCAACTGCTGTTGCAGGCTTGGAAATTCAGAACACAAAGACAGCTTTGCTCTTCCCTCACTACTCAGCTCCAGCTCACAGGGTTGGGTGCTTCCCTTTGTGGCTAGTACCACCCAACACTCCTCTGCCTGGCTGCTCATGATCATTGCTACAGCACATACTGCAGGAGGTTTAACACCCACACAAACTTCATTACCTCTTAAACTACCTGACAGTGCACCTCCTGGGCAAGGCTCTCAGACACTTAGCTTTGTTTACCTGAAAAAAAAATGAGAGCAAGCTTGTTGGCTACATCAAATGCCTTCAAGTTTTGTCTTTCCCCACAGGAAACAGTGGGAGCAGAGTCAGGCTTCAAAAGAGTTGGCAAAGCTCCAGCAGAGCAGAGGTAGGCAATAGCAGAGACTCATCCAGCACCCCCATTTTTAGAGACAGATGAATGCAAATAGACAACAACTTTCGTAGTAGACCATCTTCCTCTGCCCTCAAGAGCTTCATTTTACACAGGATGGTGTTTTATACAATATGACTTCTGCTACTTGGGAAGGCTCACACTGAATATTTGGAAGAATCAGTCATTGTACCAACTGACATTCGGATTCTTATTTTCATAATCCAAGGAATATAAACATTCTTTCCTGTTTTTATTTTACTTTCTAAAACAAAAGGTTGCATTGAGAGAGATTCTGGAACACTTAGTAAAGAGGCTGGTAACACAGAATAGCCCTGAGGTACAAAAAGGGGGTAGATTTATTTGTTCTTTTAAGAAAAAGAGAGGAAAAGCTAATCCAAACAAACCATATGCATTCTGTCTTGTTGGTCAGGTTATAGAGCAATCACATCAAACACCCAAATTATACACCATGTCTTTGGAAACTAGTTTGTCTGATTACGCTCATTTTACAGCTTCAGTGGATAAACTAAAGAAATTAATGCTTCAGGCAGTTACCCAACAATAATAATTGCCAAGACCCCCTTCATTAAAATCATGTTGCGAAACTGGGTAAAAGCAATGCCTGTTTTTTGATCAGACCCCACATCAATGTAATGCTCACAATCAGCCTGTGCAGTCATGCACTGTGCCCAAAATCAGGCTTTCCTTCACCACTGTCCTGAACCAACATGACCACTCTGTCCTGAGCATGGGCACCGTGATGTAAACAAGATGTAACATCTCAGCTGAGGGTCTAAATGGCAACACACAACAGACAAAAAGTGACTGAAACCAACAAGTTTGACCTCTACACAACCATTTCAAAATGTGCTTTAAAATGTTTAAATGAAACTAAAATTCATTAACACCATGACAAAGAGAAGCACATGTATTTCATTCTGCTCATTGCAGTAACCCTCTCACTCTACAGTCAAAGTTTCTTACTGCAGATACCTCAGAAACAGACTGCTGTTCAAGCTATTGAACAAGTTCATATTATGGCAGGTACTACTCAGTATTGTCTCAGTTGCTACTGCACAGATATATATCTTTGTAGTGCACATGCTTGATCTTTTCCCCCAGAGAAAAACAGAAGTGGCACATTTAAAGCATATGCATGAAGCACAACATTTCTGAAGTGGCATCAGTGACAGTAGCAGCAGTGCTGGCAGCATGCTAGCATTTGGCTAATTGAGCCATTCAGGTTAATGAGCTTCACAGTTATGAGGATCAACTGGAAAAAATATTTTTTTTAAGACCATAAGCACTGAGAGCTTGCTCATCCAAGTTTCCAGAAGAATCCTATTTGTATCAAAGAGGAATGAAGACACAAATCAGGGAGTGAAAAGAGCCCCTCCCACAGCCCCACATACCCCCCCAAGAAAACAGGACTCTCCTAGACACCTCCTATTTGAGATGCCAAACTGGAATACCAAAACAAGCCCCTTACTGACAGCAAATTGTGCAGACTCTCCAACTCCTTCCTTCCAGCAGAATAATTAACAATGCTGGCAAGTACATTATCATAAACTTCAGTGTTAACACCCCCACTGCAAAGAACAAAGGCGGTTCACATCCCTCCCAAGCTCCTGCTGCAGACTGGGTGCTGATTCTGACAAGTTGCTCTGTGCCAATTTAGATTCCTTTCACATTTGGAAGATTATGTTCTTAACCACAAGCTAGAGAATACTTTTTAAGTGATGCTGGAAAGCAGGGAAAACAGTGCTCTGAAAACCTACAAGCCAGCCTGTATCACCTACTGGTGGCTCTGTTGACTTAGCTGCCTTTGTGCAGAACTCAAACAAATCGTTTGTAACAATGCCATACAGTATCCTTTATCTCAAAGGGTCCTAAAGTTCTGCTAGACTGAGACTGGATCTTGCATGCTTATGACCAGTCACCCTTTCCCTGGACAGGCCTACAGGTTGGAAGAAGCCAGAGATCTGTAGAAGTAGGTGCTGAACACTTCCATCAAGAGGCTTTTCCCCATTTCAGATACACAGTTAAGCAGCTGACAACACGCAGCAACATTTCAGCACTGGGCAAAACTTCAGCCCTGGCCAATGCACAGTGGCTGACAGCCACTCTGCCCTGGAGGGAGGCCACTGGGAGAGCGAGGTGGTGACACCTGTGTCAGCTGCCCAGCTGGATCCTGCTCATCTCGTTATCATCACTTGTTAGTAAAGTCCACAACTCGAAAACCTAGTAAGGTGCTAAGCTGTTTCAACACAAAGGCAACGAGAGTGCTTTGCTGCTCATGTCTGGTGGCTGCACAGCTTTCATTTGGATACAACTTCCTGGATACAGTCCACCCTCAGGGAAGTCTGAGATTAATGCAATACACTCAGCAAGATGTTTCATGTGCTACTGCAGGTGCTGTGAGGTGTTACAGCTCAAAAAGGATATGCAAATAGATCCTTTTGATCCATGGTGCCAAGAGCAGACTTCGGGTAACTACACTTTAGTTTTAGTTATCAACCCCACCTGGTCTGAGTGCCACCCTAACCCAAGCATTGTCCTTTTGCATGCATCAAACTTCTACTCCATGAAGATGGAAGTTCACATCAGAGGAATAATTTCTATAAAATGGCCTTGGAGATGCGACTCCATTAAACATTTTTCTCTTTTTTTGTCTCCCAGTAGCCAGGACAATGTCTCTGGTAGCGAGGTTGGCACTTGGTCTCTTTTAGAGGTAGGCAAGGAAGGGGGAACAGCTACTTTGTATTTTTAGCAGATTCTACTGAGCAAGACTGGATTTCTAAAAGAAAACCAACAGTGCCAGAGAGGTATGTCTTTCAATGTGCTCAAACAAGTAATTAAAAAAAAACCCAATCCTAGGTGCTTCTCTATAGATACTTTATGGGGCTGTCAATTTATTCAGCAGAATTCTCTTTGAAACAGCTGTCACAAACTCTCCAAGTGTGACAACAAAAGCTAACGTTTCTAGGAGGCAAGTGATGTCAAAGTGCAGCAACCTTATCCATGAGGTAACAAAACAAAGAAGATTATCATGCACTGGGAAAATGAATGACCCATAAAGAAACAACTGCAGCGTAAAACAAGCCAAGCAAGATTCCAACCAAACCAAGCAAGGCCACCCCTTACCTCTTCTGCCCCTTCCAAACACCTCTGGTTGCCAGCATCTGGGATGAGCTGTGGCACAGGGGCTTCCCACTTTATCTGATATTTATATACAGTCTCTCTCCAGGGCAACCCTCAAGAACTTAGAAACACAGTGTATCTGCATCTTTTACAGAAAAAAAGTCCCTCTCACAGAGAGCAAACCTGTTTTTCACTTTGCCAGCTGAGGATGCTGCACTACCTTTGGATGTAAGCAGTAACAATGGATATGAGCAGCCTTGTTTACTCAATGTTAGGTATTAATAAGTATTGTACTATCACAGCCATGGACACACTGCACTGGGCAAGATCTCCCAGCATAAGCAGCTTCATACAAACACCAGCCCAACCTCTGTGAAGGACAGTGCAGCCCAGGAACAAAAGGAGTTAAAGGTATTTCCATGTTGTTCAGAAGAACCATGTGGTAAAATAAAGGTTGGGGGGAAATATAAATCCATGTTTGTAGAAAACTCAGCCATTTATCAGTCACAGAATGCTTATTTTCATCTTCAAGAAATACAGATTTCACCTTTGGAGGTGACTTCTGGGTTTCTCTCACAAATAAATAACTACCACTCAGCAGACAAAGAAACAATCATCCCCAGTCTGTGGGGATTCATCTTTTCAGTTCCTTAGACACAGTGGAAATTTTGTTATCTGCTGCCATGGAGAGGGAAAGCTAGCAGAAGTTTTATTGCAGCACATTCTCAGGATTCTAAACATACCATATCACACACACACGGTAATGAGTTTTATTTTAACTGCTTTTGGAGATTGCTTTAGTGGACACTGAAAGTGAATAATCAGCTCTGCTCCCTGAATGAAAGGAAAACTATAACAGGATATATAAAAAGTCTCTCATTATTTTACAGAGGGCCTCACACATAGCCCAGACAGGAGGGCAGGAGGGAAGGGGTGGCCATCACATAATTATTCTCCTTCTTTTGTGTTTAAAAACAATTAAAAAAGACCAAAAACTCCAAAAAACCCCCTAAATCCATCATTATCATGGACCCATCATGTGCATCTATGTATCCTTCACCAGGATGCTACAAAGGTGTCATGGCCAGTCACACTCCAGCACTAAGGCAGCTTCCCACCCCGCAACATTACAATGTCCTTATGGGCAGGCATCTGCCTCTCAAGTTTACATTTTAACTTTCCCCTTATTTTAAATGCTCTACTCTACCCTGCTTTCCCACCTATAACCTCTCTTTGACAACTTTGGTCTAGGGAATTGATGCATTGGGAAAACTGCTCAGCTCACTCTAAAGCAAGGAGAAACACGTCTTGAGAAAACCAAGTCCTACTTTTCACATTTACCACGCTAAGGTAAGTGCATCTGTACTTGGATTTCAAATGCTGACCTGTGTCCCAACTTTATTTGTTCTACCTCACATAAATGAGTTATCTATCCATTAAGAAAACCTACAGTGACCTCTCTTCCCCAACCTCCTTTTTGCCCCTGCCTTCTAAAGGCAATTTGCCTTCAATCAGACTTTCACTGGAAATTTTCATGTCCATTTTCTTCCGTGAGAGCAAACAGATGCACCAGATGCCCGATCCAGCTGTGTGCACACAGTTACTAAGCACTAAGCCTGTAGGTGAAACCAATCCAAAAAAAGGCATCACAGAAAACAACTTGAATCCAACTGACTCTAAGTTTTTCTTTGCAATTAAGAAAATATAATTTAGAACAACATTTTTCATAGATCATAGGATCCACTACACACGAAACACTGCTTTTACTGACTGCCCTGAGCCTGCCTCATTCTCTGTGTTGGTTCATGTTTAATATTTCACTAAGAGACCTCTAAGCTAATGCTCCATGTTGGCAGCTCCGAGAGGTAACCAGTTTTGCAGTTCAAAGCAAAGAATCTAAGACACTGCCAATATTTGGAAACGTTTCCCAGCAATGACAAGGAACAGCAAAAGTCACACTAACAAATTATTTCAACATCAAAAAATGGAAATGCATTGGTGCTATGCTGCATGTACTTTGTCCCTACTTCTGAAGAAGATTTTTCATCCTCCTTGCAGAGACAATGCAGGAAGCCGCTGCCCCATGAAGATTGTACCTCAAACCAGTTCACTACAAACAAAGACAAATGTTCCTTTCCAGACATTATGAGCTTGTTCAGCTCCATTCTGTCCTTCAGTTTAACGTCTGGATGCAGTTTACATTTGTGCAGGTAAAATACAAAGCACACAACAACAATTCACAGCTACCCTGCCTATGCACAAGACCACAAATGAAAGACGCAAGGGGGGGAGAAGATTTTGTAAGATAAAAGACCACTAAGTGGCAACACTCCAGAATTTACTGAGAGCAAAAAAATTTCTTTTTTGGGCAGAAGTCCCCAAAATTTTCTTAAGAATGTTTTGCAGTATGAGTACTACAGGTTATGGATACCTTGCTCATAGTCATTGTCTGACAGATGTTAGAAGAGCTTACTTACTAGGTCATAAAGCATGTGGAAAGAGACACCAGCTACCCTTAAACCACCAGGAAGACACTAACAAAATCCTCAGATGTTACAGGTCCAGGCAGCCCTTTAGGTAATGCTGGAGACACATCCCAAAATAGTCTTTTCTAGCAGTTCCCCAGCCTGTATAATGCCTTCTTCCTTCAGCTGGTCTCACACTCCTTCACTATTCATTTACCCTTACTTCATATGTGCAAAGAACTTGAAGTTTCCAAAAAACCTGGGGAGAGCTGAGTGGCAGAATTTGCACTTGGAAAGTCATCTGTCTGAAGAAGATCCTTTGCAGAGGAGTACAGCACTGCTGTACCCATAGTTTCTCACTCCTAGCTCCTCCTCCTTCTCAGGACTTCATTAGCACTTAAGTGTACATGATGTGATTACCTTTTTATTTCTCATCTCTTGCACCATTTATCACCACTGTCTTCTTATCTCTCACACTTGAGATTTGCCACATTCATTTGACTAATCCATGACCCATTGCATTGCCTCCCCCAACCCTTTCTCTCTCTCTCTCTCTCCAGTCTTCATTCCCTCCTGCAGGTTCACTACCAGTGAGGAGCCCCTCAGCCAGCTACACTTCCACCCACCCGCCCTCCCTCCCCAGCCTGTTACACCTGTCCAGGACTCCCAACCAGCAACAGGGACAAAATCCCAGGGCACAACACCATAAAAGTGTGCCAAAATATGCCCCTGGGAATGCTCATGGTCAGCAGCAGGGAAGTGAAATGAGTTATTAAAAAAAAGAAAAAAAAAAGGTTTCAGAAGCAAAAACATGTAGGAAAGGAAAAAACCTAGAGAGAATGAGAGAACTGCTCATTATTACATTAGCAAACCTAAACTATTTATAAGCACTACATCTATCACTTCAATTACATGTTTCTAAATGAGGCTGAAGCAAGATATCCATAATTATTACTGAAATGCCATTTTTACATTAGCCCAACGGTTGTGCACGTTCCTCACAAAATGCAGTAAGCAAACCACCAATTTATTTTTTCCTGTAAATTAGAGAGAAATTAATCTAAATACCTCTTTTGCAATAGATTTGATTTTTAACCCAGAATTTCTATTTCCTTTGAACAGCATAAGCTGCACAAAGCATCCTTTTCCCTTCTATCTCCTCTTTCAGGGAGCTTTTTCCTGCCCTATTCTGTTTAGTCTATGGATGTTCAGAGGAAGAAGTGGCATTAAAAAGACTTGTTTAACTTGCTTGATAAGACTGTTATTCCTTCCTCCTCTTTCCCCCTTTTCTTCCATTTGTCCTTTTGTGAAGCTCTTTCTTACAGCTCCTATCTGCTCCACTCTCTTTTCTGTCACTTTGTCTCTTGCTTCCTTAGCTGTGAGGAACACTGGAGGCGATGTCTGCAGCCCAGGGATAGGTGTCCTTCACTTGGAGACAGCAGGAGATGCCCAGCCCTTGCTCTCACAGCCCCAAAGCTGGTCCTGCTGCACATTTGGGGGTTCACCCACCTCAAGTCAGCACACAGTCTGGGGACCACTATATTGTGGTCTTTTACCCCTCCCTTCTCCCATCTGTGCATTCCTTGTGCTCAGGGATTTGTTATCCTGGTCATTCCTTCTCTCCTTTGCTAGTACAACCAGCTTTATTTCCAGGCTTCTTTTCTTGCTTATGACTGCTGGAAACACTATTCCATTCCCATAAAAGCAGAAGCTTTACAAACCACAAACTTTGTCTTTAGACTAAGGAAATGGAGGCATGAGGTGGGTGAAGGAGACTCAGACTTCAGTAAAGCCTTTGACACTGTTTCCCACAGCATTCTCCTAAAGAAATGGGCTGCTCATGGCTAGGGCAGTGCACTCTCCACCGGGTTAGAAACAGCTGGGTGCCAAACCCAAAGAGTGGTGGTGAATGGAGATAAATCCAGCTGGAGGCCAGTTACTAGTGGGGGCTCCCTAGGGCTCAGTTTTTGGGCCAGTTTAATATCTTTATAAATTATCTAGACAAAGAGATCAAGTGCACCCTCAGCCATTTTACAGACAACACCAAGCTAGGTGAGAGTGTTGATCTGCTGGAGGGCAGGAAGGCTCTGCAGAGGGATCTGGACAGGCTGGGTCAATGGGATGAGGCCAATTGTGTGAGGTCCAACAAGGCCAAGTGCCAGGTCCTGCTCTTGGGCTGCAACAACCCCAGGCAGCAACACAGGCTGGAAAACTGCCCAGAGGAAAAGGACCTGGGAGTGCTGGTCAACAGCAGCTGAACATGAGCCAGCTGTGCCCAGGTGGCCAAGAAGGCCAGTGGCATCCCAGCCTGGATCAGGAATGGTGTGGCCAGCAAGAGCAGGGCAGGGATTGTCCCCCTGAACTCAGCACCAGTGAAGTTGCACCCCAAGTCCTGTGTTCAGTTCTCAGCCCTCAGTCCAGGAAGGACATTGAGATTCTGGTGCATGTCCAGAGAAGAGCAATGGAGCTGGGGAAGAGTCTGGAGCACAAGTCCAGTAAGGAGTGGCTGAGGGAGCTGCAGATGTTTAGTCTGGAGAAATGGAGGATCAGGGGAGACCTCATCATTCTCTACAACTCTCTTAAAGGAGGTTGTGGCCACCCAGGGGTTGATCTCTTCTCCCAATTAATGAGCAAACAGGACAAGAGGGAACAGCCTCAGGTCATTCCAGAGGAGTTTTAGATTGGAAATAAAGGAACATTTCTTACTGAAAGTGGGGGTCAGGCACTAGAACAGGGAACTGGTGGAGTCACCATCCCTGGATGTATGTGTAAGATTTATAGGTGCGGCACCTGGGACATGGTTTAGCGGTGGGCTTGGCAGAGGCTGGGTTAACATTGGACTCGATGATCTCAGAGGTCTTTTCCTACCTTAACAATTCTGTGATTCTTGAAGAGGTGAGATACATTTTCCAAGATCAAGCAGCCCTCACTGAGCAGGCCTGAGCGCAGATCCTTTAGAGGTGCTGATTTACAACTGTCTATTTTAGTTAGCAAAAGAGGTAATGGTAGTCCAAATATTCTCTCTCACCTGCACAGAGAAAGATTTAAGCCACAGCAATGTAAAATCTTTTCTAGGACAAACTTTTACTTTTTTTCAAATTAAATTTTTACAGCAACAGAAGTTGTATGGGATGGTTGGGCAGAAACCCCTATAGATACTCCCTACTTTTTATCATTCTCTGCACAAGGAACAGAAATAAATCCTTTCATCAGATGACTGATGACTTTTTACCAAAAAACTGCATTACAATTAATTATAGAAGTTGATGGCTGCAGCATAGGCCCTCTTTCTGCCTTCATCCATTGATGTTCTGCTTTGAGGATCTACTGTGCTTTTCGTCCTATTGCCAAGATCATGCTCAAATCTTGACTCTGACCTGGCTTTCAGAACCTTGTCTGGATTCTAAGATTTGTTCCACTGTAATCACAGACACTTTTAATACCCCACTTCGTATCCACTTTGAGTTGTAAATGCAGCTTTGACTCTGCTGAGGTAGCAGGCTGTACTGTTAGAGGTGTGCCTGTCCTACAATTCTGTCCTCATTCCCTATTTACTTACTGCCATTTCTGCCCGGTCAGTTGTTGGAGGTTAGGATTTTTTGATTTTTTTCTCAGGGAACTTCTCCCATTTGTTGCCTAAGAGATGATAATGACAATACTTCAGAGACAAAAGATGTGGCTGGTAGGAGGAGGAAGGGGAAGCATGCATCTCTTTGCTGGGAGGCTTTCTCTTGGGAAAGGCAGAGATACTTTGGGATTTTGGCTGGGGGGGGTCAGGGGCTGGCCTCAGCCTTTTGTTCTCAGGGCGGGAGGGGAGAAGGTCGTGGTTTTGGTGCCAGGCTGCTGCTGCTGCTGCTGCTGCAGGGGGACTTCGCTGCCACTGCCGAGTTCTGTCCTTCACCGCCTCTCGTTACCGTGGGTTGGGCCTTTGCTGCTCAGGGCGGCCACGGAACCTTCCCAACCCTGATCTCACTGAGTAGGGCCCTCTCCATCTGCCTGGGTGCCTCAGGGGAAACCCGGGACCCCAACCCCTGACACCCCCCGGGGGTCTTATGACTGGAAAAATCTTTGCAAGTTTAGTTACCTTGTCGCCCTTTCCCTGCATTTGAGGCCTTGCTAATATCCTGCTTTTTTCATTATAGTCTTCTGCAGCTATGCATTCTCTTGTCTACAAGGAAACACACAGAATCGCAAAATGATTTGGATCAGAAGGGATCATCTCATTCCAATCCCCCTGCCAGGGGGAGGGATATCTTCCCCTATACCAGGTTGCTGAAAGCCCCATTCCGGCCTTACCAAGAGCTCAAAACAAGGTATTATTAAAATTATGGAGAAAGCAAAATAAGAACACCCTGTGTTTACACAGGTCTTATTTACATATCCCATCACCCACGCTTTTTGTAATTCAGATGGCCAGTGTTCTGGGGAAGACAACTTGTCATCAGGGGGTTATTTTGGGAACGTCATGCCAATCTTTAATTAAGTTTCCCAAAACAGAGCCTAGGACCCAGATATAGCTCTGTTTTCACAGTATTCAGGTGCCAACATACAACCACTTTAACACATCATAACACCATGTAGGTACAAGTAGGGCAGGAGTCTGAAATTATTTTCTGCTACATGAGTCCTACAAGTCTGCTTACTTTGTGACTGTAGGATATTTGCTGCTGACATGAGAAGGCAGCAGGAACAAGTGTCCAAAAATGGGATCTCCACTACTGACAGTTGTGCAGATTCATACAAGATGAAAGAGAACTGAAACCAAAAGCCCAAGGAACTTGTCTTGTAGTTAAGAACGCTGTTGTGAATTTGTGCTGGAGAAGAGGACATCAAGTCTGAAGATGTGCAGGGTGGGCAATCTACTTATTACATAAATATTCTGAAAGAGGTAATTATTTACATAATTTTCAGTGCTAGTATGTTCTAGCTCTCTGCATGCCCACTTCTGTTGGGTCTTTTTCCACTTGATTTGACTGAACAATCAAGGAGGATTTTTTTCATTCTGATGTTACTGAAGATGCAAGCTGTGCATCTCAGGGATGGGCATATTCACATTGTTCCAGAAACATTCAGTATATGGCACAGGTGCCAAGAGCATAGAACCACATTGTACGGCACTGGCAGGTCCCACAGACATCCAGTTTATGTGACTGTATCAAAAACCCAAGTCATCGACATACTTATTTTAAAATGAAAACTACATCCAGTGCAATCTAGACAAGGTGAAATTAATGGCAGAGTTCATAGGACTGAATCAGAGCCCGAATGTCTCAAAGAGGACATCATTACCTGTTTCACTAATTAAAATTTTTTAATTAACACTGACAGAAAAATACACATAGCTAACAATTACACCACACACACAAATAGTGAAAAATACATTCGCATCAGGGCAAGCACAGATTGTGCAGTGAAAAGTAACTCAGCCTCAGTTGCTTTATCTGAAGGGAGCGACATCATCTTGACATTTTGGCAGTTGTCACTTTGAGATCTCCCAGAAGACTCAAGCCAAGAAATCTTGAATAAGTTTTCACATGCACCATAATTCTATTTACAATCAAGGGCTGCATATGCTAGAATCCAGGTAGGGTGGACAGAGACTTACAATCAATTTTTTAAAATACAATTCTATTTTTCAGGGAAAAAAGTTGGGATGGCTCACCCAGAACAATGAGAAGCAGATGTTCATGCTGAATAAAACCTCACTTCAAGCTGATTATGGCCACCATGTGGAAAATCACACATTATTAGCAGGTAAAAGAAGCAAATGTATGCTTCTTAGCTGACTGTAATTTTAGCCTTGGCCCAAACTGTCCTTTTCCTCACCCAGGAGTGCACTTAGTGCATCTTGGGTTGCATCTCTCAATAAAATATAGTTTTTAAGAGACAGCTCATTTCTTTACCTTTAGGAAATGTCTGGGAAGTCTTTTCATTAAAGTGCTAATAGAACCATAAAGTTTAAGACCAAATTTCCCCCACTTGAGCTTGACAGCAAATGCTTTGGTCTAATTCTGATCAGAATAGTGTCTATTTTATCATTAAAGTTTTATTCTGGTGTATTTATTATTGAGGAGCCTATGAGGGGCTGCATTATATTCAAGAATGAACTGAAATGAACTGTGAAGCATAAAACAAAGCCCGTCTATGCAAGAGAGTGAACTGCTTAAGGAATTGAGCAACGAGGCTTGCTGCATTTTTAAGTGGTTTGTCACCACAATATACCAGTATTTTGTTGTTCTTGGAGATACTGACTGCACTTACCCCTTTGGTCCACTTTATTTGGAGTATTCATTAAACAACAAAGCTTTAACACTTAGCATGCACATTCATGATGTTTCTTAGACTGGCTCTCGATTAATCTACATACTAATGCAAGAGGACACATTCAGTAATACAAACAAGCCCTTGTGTCACGTTGAGTTACATGTTCTCTGGCTTTTCCCAGTGTGTAGGAGGGTGCAGACTCTCCACAGAGCTACTGCCACCCAAAAAACAGAGCCAGAACACTTCCAGCTTCCATCATCCTTGTCAGTCAATAAGAAGCAAGGACGAAAGAAGTGCTTAACTTAAAACTTGTCTCTTTCAAATCAGATGTAGATCAGCAGTGCTCAGTGCTTCTTTTACTTCTCTACTGCAGCAGCCCAAAGATATAATCTGTGGACCAGCCATGCAGAGCTAAAGCACATGATGAGATTTAAAGATGATTCAATGCTCCAATACATTTTTCCTCAGCTCCACTCATCCCTCTTGGACTGCTCTTTAAGAGCATTGGCTTATGCCCTCTCAATAACAAAACACTTGGAGAAGCTGCAATCCATGCACTTGCATGCACATAGTCATGTGATTTTTCTCATGGAAACCCTCTCCTTTTCCTCTGCCCTTCTTCCTCCATCCATTTGGATTACAGCCTCCCAGGAACAGAGCCCAAACTCTCAACCTGTGCAGTCCCCTCCAGTAAGGAGGCAGAATATACAGTAAAGAACAAAAAAGGAACACAGCACACCACTTTTCATTTTGTCTATGAAAAGGAATTTACATTCTCCTGTGTCACCTACCCTTATTTGAGAGATTTCTTTTCTTCTGGTTCTCATTATGGTTTTAATGAAGCAAGGAAAGCTTATTTAAAATGATTCTGCTACAAATCATCTGACTTTTTAAAAAAAGGAATGCATTACTAAAAGTGGGATTCCTAGCCAGAGAATTCCTTCTCTAAGAGTATGTTTTTTCAGAATCCATGGTGAGGACAGTATCAGGGAAGAAGATCTCTGCTTCCAGGAGACACCTGAACACTAAAGAGGGGCTGACAGGGGCACTTTACTTCTGCTATGCTGGAGAAGAGGAAGGCAGCTCTGCATGGTGACACCCCAAGGAGTGAAGGCTGGGAGAACAGTGCTGGGGCTGGAGAGGATGGGATAAGGAGAAGAGGGTAACTAACCCCACATGGTTTCTACTCCCAGCCCCACACAGGGGCTTCCTGCCATCTTCTGTCCTGGTCATTGATTCTTATCAGTTCTCATGTTCCTCTCAGCCTTCTTCATCGAAATTCAATTGCCTGGCATATCTGTCCTTTCCTGTATCAGTCCTGTCACTAACAGAAGGATTCACAGACAAAAAGCAGCAGCACCACAGCCTCTGGGTGCTGAGGCACATGGGCTGGCCACAGGGCAGACAGGCTATGCTCCAGAGCCCCTGGTAGCTTCCCAGCCTGAGAGAGAAGGAATTTTAGCTTTGCCACTGATGCTGGAAAAACAGAGAATGTTCCCAGAGTACTGAAAGCTAGGCCTGCAGGAGAATTGTATACCTGCTCTCCCTTACTCCAGAAAATTATCTTTGCATTTCAAATAAAGATCTCAAAAATTAAAGCATTAACTACAAAGCAAAGAACCAAACAACCTTCCATCTCAATTACTGCAAAAACATTCCTTCAAATTTGTTAGAGCTACATGAAAGGAAAACAAGCACAAAAAGAATTTGAATAATGCCTGTGTCTAAGGGTTACTATGTAAATAGCACATACCCCAGTTCTTCTAAATCACATGGCTCATTCAGGTATAAAGCCTCCAGAATAGACTGTTAACACCTCAGGATGTCCCCATTTGTTTTTAGCCCTCCACATCTACCCAAGGTCGAAGCACTAACACCACAATCCAAAATCAGCACAGGGGCTGCCCGGTTTACAGAAGCTTCAAGGTATTCTGAATTGTGCTTTTACCAAAGAACCCAAACCCATTGAATAGTTTGACAAAATCTCAGCTGGCACTGACTAGACATCATCTTACAAGGGTCTTTTGTCTCTGCCTGAAATTTTTGGGTATATAGCACTCTTAGCTGTGATAATTGGTTTGGCTGTCCATTCCACCCATCAGGTGATAGAAAATATCCATCAGACTAAATGCAATGTGAGAGAATTCTCTTTAGCCAATTAGTTGGTAATGAGAACATTAGCCACAGTATCTTCTGCAGAGGGCACCTTAGCAATTCCAGCGAAGCCCACGAAGATGACAGTTCTATCTGTATGATTAATAGCCAGTGTATGACACTATACGAATTCTACACAGTTGTATAAAATCAGGGAGGAATGATCCACTTTATGCTGTTCAATATTTTAAGAGCCACAGATGATTTTACATTACATGCTAATACATACACTCACTTTGTATCTTGAAATTAACTCTCCTGCACCAAAGATAGTTTTTAAAGCATTTGGAGTTCTCCAGACAAGAGAAATTATATAAATTCAAGCAATCGGGAGCAGCAGTTATAGAATGATAAAATTCTCCTTTGTACAGTGTGGTTTTGAACATCAGAAAAGCAAAACTAAGTCAGCCTGTTTCTCCACTTTCACATCAAGTATATTCTTCTGACTACAGAAAGTGGTTTAACTTCCACCCTGGCAGGGCAGAAACAATCACCCGTGTAATGTGCAGAGCAAGAGAAAGTCAATATTTGTTCTTCCCCATACGATTTTTGGTACAGAGTGTGTTTTCTGTGTGAACACATGCACACGTGCAAAGGTACAGCCAGACCTCAATGAGATCACACCCCAAAGTCCTTCATATCACAACATGAGGCAAAGGGGTAATTGTGCACCCACAGCTGGGCACCAGCAGGGAGGGGATTTGGGGACCACCACCCCCAGAAACGTGCCACCAGGCATGAGCTGTCCCTAAAACACTGTGAGGGCACTGCCACCTGCCAGCAACCTGAGCTGACCAACCACACCATCTGATGGGGAGGTTCAAACCCCATATCTCTACTGCTGGACCGTGCAACACAAAGAGGAAAAAAAACTATACTGGCATGTGAATAGATTCAGTCACACCAGCGAAAAATCTTTAAATGGGCACACTGCAAGGCTGTAGTTCAGATTAGCCTAATTGGATTTAATTGCCAAAAGAAATAAACAATTTGAGTTTCCTGTTGTGCCAGAAGGGTGCCTGTAAGAGAAGTCTATAATGGTGCAGCTACTGATACATCAATTTATTTACACTGCAAGATTGCCTAACACAGACAAAGCCTGAGTGAGCTGTGTGGGGGCAGAAAATGAGGGGAAAGGCAGAGGAGATTAGTGAATAGTGCAGTTATGGGAAGTGACAGAGCAATCAATAAACTCCAGATTCAGAAGATAAATTGAACTGACAAAAGTCAGCCTTAGTTTGCATACCAAAATTTCATTTGTATAAATCCTCTGGGGAGAAGGAAGGAATAACGTAACAACTAAGATAATTTGAATATATCTTTCTTCTTTAAGTGCTCTTCCAAAGTGTCATTTTTTCCTCAGTCCAGGCCTTCCTCTTACTGGAGCTTTGTTAAGCTTGAAACACATGGCAAATTTCAGATGGAACATTAAAAAGTGCTTACATACCATGGCAATAAACACACCAGGAACACCACCCAACACAACAGCTGAGAGACAAATGGATTTGTATGCACTGTATTTTGTACAAGAGAATAAAAAAAAACCCTGCAGAAGGGAACAGGTACCAGGTGCAGCCTGCACCAGCTCATGCAACACCATCCAGGCAGGGGCAGCAAGAACAGGCAAGAGCAGCCAGAGGAGGAACAGGGCTGCAAATGGACTAGAGGAGCCCAGCTGCCAAGATGAACAAGGGAAAGTGACCCCTTATGGAACAGAACCCCCCCAACCTTGACTACAGGCTCAGGTACCTCTTACACCCTTCATAATCTGCTGAGACTTTGCATGAAGAAAGGAAGGTGATTCTGAGAGCAGAGACATAAATGAGACCTCACTCTGAGTTGTTTAGTTTCCTAAAACTTTTTTTTAACCTATGGATCAGAACAATTTTTTTTATCAACCACAATTCCATGCTTTTCTGCAATTTTTTTTAAATGTAGGGACAGTTAATCCGGTAATAATTCAAAGGGAGTTCGAAACTGAAAATTAAATTCAATTGATTGCAGATTGACAATGTGTCATCTGCTAATTAAAAGTGACAACTGTAACATTATATTTCATTGTACAATGCAAAATTATTGACTGTGGCAAGCTCTTCCAAGTTTTATCACTCTTTTACAGTCGTCAGCCGGGCTAAGGAGGCAAGCACAGGATTAGCTCTACAAAGCACTAAACAAGATTGCCACATAGAGCTGGGTTCTGTTGGATTGAAAGGACTGGTATTGTGTCCGTGCTCAGTGGGATAGTGGCAGCTGTGACATGTCATAGCAAATGACATGAGTGACTTACGTGGCACCTGACTGTAAAAGCAGAGCAACCTTTTCTTTCAAGGCACGTCCAGTGAAGCACTGCTGACCCTATGTTAAACTATTGCATCACTCAGATCCATTCCAATTTCAGGCTGCTCTACCCCAGCAGACAGAACAATCTTTGTGTCCAGATCCTTGCCTGGACGTGGACATCTTCCCCAAACACCACCCTGCCCTCAGTTCTTCACTGCAGGAGGAGCTGCTGCAGCAGAGCCACTCCAGCACCACAGGGAAAGTGCAGCTCTCCTTCACTCCAGCCTATGTGATTTATTACATTCCCTACAACCTGCACTGTACAACCTAATACACTGTAGAATTCACTGCTCATCATCTTCTGGTGGCAACTGGAGAAGACACACATCTGTGCTGACGCTTTTGGATTATCATGGGCAATCCTTCACTGCCACTGCTCAGAGGCATAAATAAACTGTTAACAATCCTGATGTGGCTCCAGTGCATCAATGGTCATTTATGAGTAAAATTTTTCTAAAAAAATCTGATTTCTTTAATGGAGTATTTGAGTTTCACAAATTTACCCTGCTCATCAGGTTCTGAGGGGCATTTCACCCCACCAAGCACTGTCTCTCCATAGCTACCTTTTTTCTACCCATCACTTGCCTTGAGGTTTGCAGCTGGGTGCAAAATCTACTTGGTGGTTGTGACATGCAAACAATTATACTGGACATGCTGCTGTCATTTACACTTAGAAAGAAGGTTATATATTTTCCTTCCAGATCCAAAACTAACTGCAATCATCCACACTGCCGCTTAGAAGTAAGGTGTGTGTTATACTCCTCACATAACACCAGCAGACTCAATCCAGCCATAGGGCAAAGACAAGCAATTTTTATCACTGGCACTGATGGTTTACAGATAAAATTCACTCATTTTTTTGCTGTGCCTAAAAAACTGTGCTCAAGATGCAAACATCATTAAACAGGAAAAACTTTATATACAAAACAACCTACACTATGCTCCCACTGAACACTAAGCTACCAAACACATGCTTTATCTTACCACTCGAATCACAAAAATCTTGTGCTGCATTTGTGAGAGGGGAGGTCCAAGCAAAATTTTTTTAAACAAAATATGACTATAAAATGGCCAATTCCTATAGCTACTGAGTAAGCTACCATGTGGCTTTGTGCTTACTGGGACTACAGCCATCACACTAGTGTCTGCAGTGTGCTGAGCAACTCCCTCTTCCCAAATGCTCCTGGGGGAGAGCAGGGAAACAATAGCTGTAAGGTGATAAATGTGTCATGACTAGTGACAGCAAGGCTGAAGCAATGCTCAGTGTTTCTCTGGTCCAGGGAAAGATGAGCCTTACAATACAGTCCAGTGTCAGTGATTAGTAGAAGATTAACAGCTGCAAAGAGCACAGCAAAATAACTTCATAGTGTTAATTCATTTCCTAATCACAGCTTGGAGCTCACAGCACAAGGAAAAACATGTTTCCCTCTGTGTGTGTATAAATACAAAGGAGCATAATATTCTATTTCTTTCCCCAGGTATTACTGTGTATATCACCAGAACACGAGTGGCTATTATGAATTATCTCCACCACCCTGTATTCTCCCTCTGCCCTCCCCACTTCCCTGTGAAAGGGGGGTGAGAAGAGAGCAAAGAAAAGATGGCACCATTAGATTCCCTTTCTTCGGCTTTTAGCAGCCTTCAGAGGTCAGGATGCTATTGGCTCTGCTCTGTGTGTGAGCTGGAGCTGTTCACTTAGCAACAGAAAGCAGAAGCAGCAGACAGCACAACTCTCTGGCAACGTGTGTGTGCACCCGTGAGAGAGGAGGAGAGAGTGATAGGAAGGATGGCTCAGAGGATGTTCTCTGCCCCTGCTTGCACAGGGTCTGCTCTGCACCAGTGCTGCCTCCTCCAGGGATGGCAGCAACAGGTGCTGGTGCCCTGCATCCCACCGAAAGCAGCTGGAGAGCTCAGCGTATTGCATTTTTAATACAGGAGCTTAATTAGAGCCTACAAACAGCAACAACAGACAATCTCAATAAAGCCTGTATTTGATGCAAGTTGTACAGCATGGGTTCTGTGCCCGAAACAATACGGATGCAAAATGTGATGTGTTAGAAGAAAAGGGATGGGAAAGGAAGAAAACCAGAGGATAAGGTTATCCAGAAAGGACAAATGAGTTTACCTTCATCTACTTTTTCTCCTGCTGTCTATTAGCAGAAAAACCAAGACTTAACCAACTGCAGTAAGACACTGTCTGTACCATCATTCAACCTCCAGAAGCACGAGCTTGTACCTCAGCTACTTCTGAACAAGTTTCTTACAGAGCAGGGAAAGGAATAGCAGAGGAAGGTGTTAAGACAGAAAAAAATACGTATTTTGCAGATCTTAGCTCCTTTATGAAACACAGGAGGCTTGTGCTGAGAGATTACTGATAATTTCAAGCTGCTGCTCAGAGCAACATAAGAGATTTCATGCAGATCATTCCACAGGGAACATAGAGCCTGCAACCCTCCCATGCAACTGGCATCAGATATTTCCCTTCCTGCCACTGTTAAAGAAGAGCTGTGAGCACCCACCAGGGAAAGCATAATTTTCTAATATGTAATGTATGTCTCCCTCCTCTCCACCCATCCCTAAATGAAGCAATTGTAGAACCAATGTCACTGACCCTATTTTTTCTCCCAATTGTTTTATATTTCTGTAGATCTAAAATTTTGATTTTAAAACTAAATATAAGTCCCTCTACATGTGGAGTGTATCACTGCTGGCCTTTCCAGTTTTGAACACATAATCTTCCAAATCAGGCCCACTGAAATGCAGCAGCCAAACAGCTCTAAACAGATCAGCTCAAAGAAAACCCCCAACCAGGACCCTCCTTCTACTCAGAATGAGGAGCTTAAAAGCAACCAAGGGTGTTGTTTTATCCTTTTCACCTCTTTTGTGTGACAAATCTATTACATTTTCCTTATATTCAACAACACAATGGATATATAATAAAGGAAAGGAAATGGTACTTCCCTAGATTCAATATACACAAAACATACATGTAATTGTTAAAGAGGAACCTGTATTTTTGAAGGAACAGGTCCACAGCATGGGTTGCAGGCCTAGTTCTCCTATTACTTCCTTCACAGAAGAACTCCACCTTGCCAACAAAAATCTACAGATTACAGGAACTGAGCAGAGGTGGAAGAAGCTGACTATTGAGAGTAGGCCACTGGTACTATGAGAAAGTCTGGTGTAAAGAAAAAGAAAATTTAAAAAAAAAGAAGAGGGAAAAAAAAAAACAAACCCTAGGATGTTTACCTGGCTGAGCAGGGCCAAAAAGACTAGAAGTGCCTAAGAGAAGCAAGGCCCTGGTGTGGTCACCTTTCCTGTGCTTCAGGCAAACTCTTACCAAAGCCAGTGGGAATGTGAACGCCCTCTTACTGAAGATTCTTCAGATTTTGTAATTTAAAGAAGTAATGATCACTTTCACCAGTAGTATGAAAGGTGTCACATAAAAACGAGTCACCTTGATGGTCTGTGATGAAGTATGCATCTAAAATTTGTGTTCTATTGGTGAATGTGGTGACTTGCATTCAAGGACACCACAAGAGGCTTATTCCATTTCCCCCGACTCTGCCAGGGCCTCAGTTTTACATTACCTACAATGCAGGTGGCAGCCTGTCATTTTCCCCCCATCCACCATGGCACCTGGTGACTTCCCAAGAGCTTTGCCCTCTGCAGAACTGCTCTGGCAATGCCTGAATGTGTGGCACTAAGGACAGAAGCACCCAGCTCCAGGGAAGCAGTGATTTGAGCACTGCAGAAAGTCTACCTGGGCGTTAGTGGACTTTTTAGAAGGTGCCTTTCCACACTTTTGGCAGGGAGGTTATTTGAGGCATTTGAATTCACAGTCATATTCTACAAGTGTTTAAAGAACTTACTGAAAATGTAAACTTGGGTATTAGACAGCTTTGAGGATTCCCATTGGGATACATTAATTACTTTAAATGAAGTTCATGATCATTGTTATTATCTCATGAATGTGAAATCTGTTTGCAATATCAATCCAGTACACTGAAACGAAAGCCCAGACCCAAAAATATACTTTGGCTTCTGACATCCCATTTTCATGTGTCTGCACATCGCTTTTTAAGTGGAGAATAAAACAAAAAGATCTGTGATACCAGGGCTCTGAGCTCAGTGGCACCAGCACCCTCCACCTGTGAGTAAACTCTGAGGCCTTTTCACCTCTACTCTCATCTCTTTGCAGCATCAAGGAGTTGAAAGTAAAATTTTTGTCAGAGATCCAGCGCCCACCTCACGGGGAGCACTGAAGTCCTGGGGGCTGTCAGCCAACAGCAACAGCCCTGCAGAGAGCAGGGACTTAATTCTGCTCTGGAGGCATCATCTCCTGTTTATTGCTGAACTCAGAGCTGAGGAAGAGTTGGAAGCCAAGAGAGACCAGCATCTCTCAAGGCAGCATGTTCTGTGCTTGCAGGAAATATGGGACTGAATATACAGAATCAAGGAATAGCTTGGGCTGAAACGAACCTTAAAGATCATCTTGCTCCTGTTGCGCAGAATTTAAAGAAACTTTCCGAACAATATTAGAGGTGATAACAAAGAGCAGCTCTTTAATAAAGCTTTCAGGTGCACAAAATATAGATAAGCACACGCATGGTATCAGAGTATCAAAATTTTTATAAGTTTAATTAATTAATATATCTAGCAAGTACATCCAATAGGAGAATGGTTATCCTAGTGACCTACTCTTGGGTCTGCCACTTGGACCCTCTCCAAGAGGTTCTTTGCCCTATTTCTTGTTATGTCTCCCAAGTGCTGGTGCAAAATAAGATGCCCCTATTAGAAATACATTTCCTGAAAATAAGACTAAATAGAATTTCAAGAGCGTGACATAATGTGTGAGAAAGGGTTAGCTACTGTCCTAAATTGTGAGAAAGGGTAAGAAAGTGCTGGAAACTACACAACTGTATATTATAAATCTAAAAAGGTACAAATACATGAAAAAGCTAAAAATCTTCAGGCATCACTCCAGTTCCCTGCCATGATAAGCCAGGGACACCTTTCACTTGTCACAGGTTACTCAAAGTCCCACAATCTCCACGTTACACATAGACAGTTTAAAAGCTCTCACTTGAGGGACTGAGTTGCATGCCCACCTCTGAATTGGCATGATCTGAGGAAGAACAATGCCTGGTAACAGCCCATCTTTTAATTTGTACCTTAAGTTGCTGGAAGAAGCAGGAAGAAAGGGAATAATTAAGCCATTTTTTTTAAACACCGCAAACATCACATTTCCTATATGCTTCAGCAATTTCACTGTAGGAGACTAATCAATACTCTTTTCTGTGGAGCTAAAGATGCTCATTTGGTAAAGGAAAATAGGGAATTTACGTTATGGAAAACAATACATAATTCTTTAGAAGAAAAAAAACAAACCCCAAACCTTATTTTTGTCTAGTTTCTGTTTTGTTAATAAAAACTAAGCACACTTAGTGGGAAGAGTTTTTCTGTATAGACAAGATTTTCAAAAACAAATTTTCTCCTTCCAACACATTGAAAGAGAAGCAGAAAAAAAAAATGCTAAGAACAAGAAAAAGCCTGAAGGAAAAAAACACTTTGGAAATGGTCTGGTTCTCTCTCTCAACACCCAGCTGCCTGAGCAGCCATGGAGGAATAGTTCAGGAAACACAATAAAACAATAACCAAACAACACGTCCTCACTCTATGCATATAATTTAGTTTTGGCTGTGTTTTGGGAGGGTTTTTTTGGGAGGTGGTATCACTCTTCACCCAATCCCTAGTCCCATTCAAGCCCCTGACATATTGGAAATACAATTGTTGTGACAAACACAAACAAACTCAGCCCCCACCTTACCATGCCACTCATTTTAGCATAACTGGTTTTGTAGCCTAAATGGAAAAGTTTACATAAATATGTTTTCTTAATGTAAATAATCTGGAATTCCTAGTAGCCAAAGGAGTTCCCCTCTGCTTCTAAAATGGTGGTTTAGTTATATTTTATATAGATCCTCTTTAAGCAGCAGCTTGTTATTAAAATGTCCATGGTGGTTGAGAGAACAGAAATTAAGGCAGCAACAGAACGATGGTGTTTTGCTGACAGACAAACAGCCAGAAAGAACACCATGATGTGATCTTGGTCACTGGCACACCCTACACACTGTCTCTGAGGACGCCTCAGTAAACACGACCTGGCACTAAACCACTGCCTCTTTGCTTTAGTAATGGATTCTCCTCTTCATGTGGGAGCTCCTTCCTCTGCCCCATTTTATCAGAGCAACTGAAGACATTGCAGTGGGGTCACATCCTTCTTTCCCAGCAAAGTCCCCAGACCCTCCTCAGCCCAAAACATTTTACTGTTTGACCACGTCTCACAGCACATTTACAGCATGTCTAGGGCAGCGAATGCAGAAGGATACATACTCCCTTTCCTCCTACAGATGAGAACTGAGGCAGCTGACATAACTGCTCAATCACACAACAATACAGAAATAGCAGCATGACAATAAAATGCTCAAGCAGTCAACTCCTGGCCTTAAATTGCTTCTGACTGCATCACTAATTGTCTCTTTTTAAAAAGTCTTACAAAATTACGATAAAAATCCGTTTCTAAACAATCATGACCCGTCTGGTAAATCTGCTGCTTTATGTTGTTTTCATCACTGGTAACAGAATGCCAGCTGAGAACCTTGCTGTTGGTGTCAGGTAGTTCTGCCAAAAAACAGGCTTATTTTACAAAACTTCAGTGGAATGATAGCTCTTATCATGGAAAGAGAATTTCACAAGGCAGAAGAATAATGGTGAACTGCTCTGTGAGTGGCAGAATGAAATCCAGTCCCACAGGCAGTCAGGAAGGCGGCTCTGGTGGGTGGTTATCAAGACAGTTTCATCAGACAGTCGAAGGCCATGCAAAGCTTTATAAATCAGCATGAAGAGTTTGCAACTGACACACCACTGAACACAGAACACTAAAGACTTTCTCCTGCTCTGAAAAGCTGCTTTTTGGCAGCAGCCTTTCCGCAGCTTTTAGATTTTGCTTACAAGAGCTAAAGGGTGGAAGCAGATAGAATCAAATAACCCAGCCTCAAACTCAAGAAAGCATGAATTGAAAGCTGTCTCCATGACAGAGGAATTATCTGTCACTGATAATATTCCTCAGATAATAAAAGTCAGGATGTGAAACAGCCCAAGTACTTCAGGGGAACCAAAACAATAAATCAGGGTGCTAGACAAGTGTGACATCGTCTGCTACCTGACAGACAATTCTGTCTACCTGAGGCTGGACTGCCCTGACAGGGTCCTACACCCTGGTGAAAAACCAAGCAGGGAGACCTGGCCCCAGATGCAGGTACCCCAGGCAGCCCTGGGGTTCTGACACCCACAGCAGTAGCACAGAAGATGAAAGGAGTGCCCCTCAAATCAACTTCACATGGAGCGAAAGGACACCCCCAAATGACAGCCAAAAGACTTATGTCTTACAGGGAGATGAGCAGGGTGTCTTCCTGCAAGCTCAAAATGCGATTCTAGTGACAACTGCAACAATTCAATTGTCAGCCTTTTAAGTTTGGAAAAGAAAGAATTGACTAGGGCACCCAAACAGCATTTACAATTACATATTTCACTAGTCTGAGTCTAAAATTACTGAGTAGTAATTGAAACTGGAAAAATCTAAAGCAACTGATCGGTGGGAAAGCACGCAGGAACAGCCATATTCTACACTACAAAAAATGACCTGAACGTTAATCACCACACCACCAAACAATATCATGCTCACTGAAGAGGAAAACTGCCTCTCTGCCATTTCCTATCAAGTGGAGATAACACAAAGGCACAAACAAGAAATCCACACAGACCAGGGATACAAGAACTAGAGATGGGGCTCAAACACCTTGTCTATATATATCACTAGCTGAAAACTACCCCCAGTATCAGCAGGGCTGGACTCCACTTTCCAACAGAAATACAACGAAGGAAAAGGAACAACTACCCAGATAACACTCATATACCCATTTTAGCGATACAGGCAAAACCTTGCATTAATAAATCCCCAAGGAGAAATTCACAAACAAATTTTTCACCTAAAATTCAAAAGCTCTTCCTCTTCAAACAATAAAGCAGTTTTGCACACCATCTGAAATATTTTTCTAGGCGGAAAAAGAAGAGAGAGAGCTATTGAAAAGAGAGACCAGAGGGACAGTTCTAATTGTAATAAACTGATTCTTGGAAAGTCTGACCCACCAGAGAAGGTAATTAGCAACCAGGCTAGTAATTCTCTTTAGCCATGCAAGTACAGCTGTTAACTCTTTCTGTAAAACAGGGATAAAACACTGAGATAAAGGATAACTGCAGTGTGGATTTTCTAAGTGATAATCCAACAGCTCAACATTTTCCTCTTAAGTTTGACATGTCCTTCTGCAACCAGCTGGTGATGTAATGTAAAATTTAATGCAAAATTTAAGATGTCATCTACATGCAAAGAAATCCAAACGAAGAATACAACAAGTCCATAAGATAGAAGACATGCAAAATGTTTGAAAGCACAAATATAAGAAGTTTCCCTGCGCAGCAAATCCTTAGTACAATTTGGAAGTGAAACACAACAGGTATTCACCTTAATGTGCTAATTACATGATAATAAGGAACAGAGACATTGCAGTAGCAAATCAGGATAAAACCATGAGAAACCCAAAAGAAAATCTGAAATAGGACTGAGAGGGCAATAAATGGCCAAAAGTAAGAGAATTATTGTGAACTGAGCCCCAAATGGAGCAATTTAAAGTACAGAGAGATATAACAGGAACATCATATCTAAGCAGCAGAGATTTATGAGCAGACATTAGTGGGAATATGTTTTGGGTCTTATAAACCACCTTTTCACCATTTAAAAGCATTGTGGATTTCACAGTGACCTGAAACATTCTCAGGGCCAGGGTGAGCTTATGGTGATTTACATCTCTGAGGATAACAGTACACAGTGCTGATGAAGCCAGAGCAGTTTCTGCCAGCCAAGGCCATGCTCCAGTGACTTGGAAGGAGCTCTGTTAAGTCTAGGCCTGTTGAGGGGCTTCTTCTCCTTCCATTCTCCCCACTTTTGGACTCTGGGACTTCCCTGGACACTACAGCTCATTGTCTAACAGGAGGCCATGCACTGGAAAAAGAAAGTCAGACTCCTCTTTTCACACTCAAACTCATCTCCACCCACCCTGCCTGGGTGGGTCCACATCAGGGTCCAAATTTTGTCCAGTGAAATTAACACAGGTTTTTGGCAAAAAAAATAATTACCAGTAGACTTGAAAGAAACAACTTGTAAAACACACCAACAAAAGCAGCAGCAACACAATGATATTAATGATTGCATGATGGAACCATTTGTTTAGTGGCTACTTTAGACCTTGGCACATAGTTAAACCTCAGTGACAATAATCTAAATACTTTCCACACTGTGATTTTGTGGTTCATTAGCAAACCTTTTTATTTGAAATCCTTTTAGAGCTACATATCCTTTCTAGTACTGTTTTGCTAGCTAAGAGCATCTTGTCTGAATTGCTGGATCAAATCTAGAAAAAATGCACAACAACCCAAAGCCATCACCATCTGGTGACTGTTCAACATCCTATATGGACACCAGCCTGTGTCCAGCACAGGGTGAACAGGTGTCCACATAATAGCAGCCATCACAGTTGTCACTGGTGTGTAATCCCATTTCCAGACTTGACACTCAGGCAGAATACTTAAAGCCTGTCACCCTTCAGCTGATCCTTCCCGGCATGCTTGGGAGGAACCCTCTCTCCCCTGCTCCTCTACCTCACATTGTTGAGCAGCTGGTGGTGAATTCTGTGCTGGATTTCATTCACTAATACCTCCATTCTTGATCATTTGAAAAGAACAAGCAAACAGCATTAACAAAGAGAAACGCCCTTGGAAATCCGGTGTTGTGCAAACACACAGGGACTAAGACCACTCTCTTTGCCTTTCAGGCTCCAGGACCCCCCCACAAAACGTGACTCCTTCACTTAAGCAGTACTGGAACCAGCTATTATTCATGCCCAGTAGAAAAAGTATTTGCTACCTTTAACATTAGGGAAAACAAAAATAATAAGACTCCTCCCCTAGTTTCAGTGCATATCTAAGAAAAATAATAATTTTAATTGAAAATGGCCAACCTAGTCATAAAATCTTACTAAAAGATTCCTGCAGGAACCTAAAAACCATATACATTCGATTAGCAACAGATGTCGAATCAGTCAAAATAAAAAGAAAAAAATAAAAGTAAAAGAAGATGCACAGAATAAGGCAGGCTGTGGATTTCACTAGTGTCTGTGAGTTCACAGACAAATAGCCAAGTTTACAAGCACAACAAATTAGCAGGACTTAGATGAGCCACAGTAAGCAATTGTGCATTGCTAGATCTTAGTAAGTATGAAGTAAAGGCTCATGAACTTAGAACTTTCCCATGGAGCTACAAACTAACACTTGTTACCTGGTATTTCCTAAGGGCTCACGGCACAGAGTCATTTAACTCTTCAGCTGAGGCCAGGAAGCTTTCAAAGCCATGGATTCCCTCAGGCACAGGACCCCTAAGCTGAGTGCTAATAATTAACCCCATGTCCACAGGTAAAAACATCCTCCATGTGGAAAATCCCTTCCCAGTAGCCACCACTGTGCAATGTAGCAGGGGAGCAAAGGCTGCCTGCAGAGCTGTGTGCCAGCCAACTTTGTTAGTCATTTGAATCCCTCCATTGGACCTGACAGAGCCCTCTGAACCTTTGACAGCCAGGTGGGTCGGAGCAGTTATGAACAAAGAATGGGTGGGGGGATATGTTTGTGTTGATTTGGCAGAGCCTGGTTTTTGCTAGTAGGGGAGAGCCACAGGGGTGGCTTGTGTGAGAAGCTGCCAGAAGCTTCCACCATGGCTGACAGAGCCAGTCTCTGATGGCTCTGAAGATGGACATGCTGCTGGCCCAGTTAGAGAGGTTGGTGACACCTCTGTGATGACACATTTCAGAAGAAAATCAGACCAGCACAAGCACAGACTTTTCCAGGGGTGACAAGGTGCCTCTGCTGGGGCCATCCCACACAAGCCTTGCCTGCCTGGCCCCTCCCCAGCCGTGCCAGGGGCAGCAGGGCCGGGGCGGCGGCGGCTTCTCCTTCCCTGTGCCCCACACGGGCAGAGGCCGCACACGGTGCCTGAGCCACGGTGGCCTCACACGGCACCTGAGCCATGGAGGCCACACCGCCTGAGCCATGGTGGCCGCACCGCCCGGCCCACAGCACAGGGAACGCAGCCAGGGACTCCCTCCACGGAACCCAGGGGAGATTAACCTCTCAGTACTGTGGGATCCTGCAGGGCTCTCTGAATTGGTGAAACTCGTTGGCAATGGTATCTGGTACCTACAGCAGCAGATCATCTTCTAGTCAGAGAAGAGGAGGAAGGGAGGACACAAGAGGGAAAACAACATGGTGGCACCAAGATCAGTGGAAAACAAAGGGGGGGGGGGTGCTTCAAGCATTGGTGCCAAGATTCCTTTGTGAGCATAGTGAGGACCATGGTGGAACAAACTGCCCCCCTGTAATGCATGAAGTCCATGGGGGGGATGCACAGATCCACGGAAAAAGTGCTCACACCGGAGCAGGTGTATGCCAGAGAAAGCTGTGATCTGGTGGGAGACCCAAATGGGGACAGTCCCCTGCTCCCAGAGATAGAGAGAGGGGGCTCTTGTTTCCAAACTAGAGCAGCCTGTCCTTGGAGGGGACTGCATCCCATGGATAAATGGGAAGTTCTGGGAAGACTGTTTGCCCATGGGAGGGATCTCACAGCATAGCAAAGACTCTTCTCTAAGCGAACAGAACATCTCGAGTGATGAACTGACCAAAACCCCCATGCCTGCCTCCCTGTGCTGTTGGTGGGAAGGAGGGAGGGGCTAGGGAGGAAAAAAGGTGTTTTGAAGGCTTATTTTACTTCTCATTATCCTCCACTGACTCTGTCAATAATAAATTTACCTTATACCTTTAATAAATTTGAGTCTGCTTAGTCCTGAGAGTGTTTTTCTCCCAATCATTATCTCAACTCATGAACTCTTTGTTAATTTCTTTTCCCCCTCTCCTCTGCCCAACTATAGTAGGAGAGTGAGCAAATTACTTTTGTGGGTGCCTGGCATTTGGCCAGTATCAAACCACAATAATGTTCTCCAAGAATTTTGCAGGTGTGACTGTCCAGTTCCTAGCTGGTTTAGTTTGTTTCCCTAAAAGCCTGCAGAGAACAAGAGCAAAGAAGAAACCACACTCCAAAACCTCTGTGTTGAGATCTTTATAGCCAGCAAAATGAACTACAGGCACTACAGTCTTCTAGAGGCTTATACCATTAACCTACTTCTCAATCATGAATTTAGGAACATCCCTAGGAAGTTGCCAAAAAGCCTCCTCTAAGCAAAGGATGGGCAT
This sequence comes from Cyanoderma ruficeps, assembly GCA_008694505.1. Taxonomy (NCBI): domain Eukaryota; kingdom Metazoa; phylum Chordata; class Aves; order Passeriformes; family Timaliidae; genus Cyanoderma; species Cyanoderma ruficeps. Next base: position 1,133,226 of record VZDJ01000057.1, on the reverse strand, counting down.
CCCAAACTTCTGCTCTTTTTGGCAAGTGATCCATACTATCTAAGCATTCCCCAGCTACCATGTCAGTAACTCTCCTTGTTCTATATAAACTTGACCAACATTTCTATGTCCTCAAAAGCACAGCCATTCTAAATAATGATCAAAACAAAACTAGCTACTTAATAAAGAAAGCACTATGAAGCTTGCTGGGAGGGTTACTTTCCAAACACCAAAATGAAACCACCATCAGAAATCCTTTGGCAAGGTCTAGAAAATGAGATTCTTAAATTGAACCTTAAATGACCAAAATTAGCAATTATGCATTTTGCCACATAACATACTCATCTAAATTTTACTCTCTGTGTGCAAACAGACAGGGTTTTGCCTATTTGGCCTGTTGCCCTAGAATGACTCCCTTGCATCATGAAAGTTAATTGCACCAACTACAGAAATAGAGAATCTACTACCAGGAACTGGTTCTTTGTCCTATGCATGTCTGCCTATGTTAATACCTGTCTGTATGCATACATACCCATGGAAAATACATGCTACACTGATACAAAACATGAAAATAACAATGAGGCTTTTATCATCTTTAATATGGTTCTCCTATATATAACCTTTCAGCTTTATATTTAAGCGTAAACTTGAATCTCTCACATGCATACAGTTATATACTTATTTATAGCTACAGCAATAGAGAGGCTCCTTAGAAAAGTAGAAAAATCTTTGGAAAAAGTGGGTGGTGATAATGCAAAACAGAATCTGCTTTTCAACTTTACTGGCATCTCTGGTCTGTGAAAACTGAACTTGAATCCCCTTTTTCATCCCAGTGGATGTCTTTGAATCATGTGCCATAATCCTGTCTGTAGGAATTTTTATCTGCCCTATCCCCCTCAATCGTCCTTCAGGGTTTGGCTGCATTCTGGCCATCAGACAATTGCAGAAGGAATGGAAATGGGCTCCTTCACACTTTACATTCTCATACAAGCAAAAGACCAACAAAAAGCAGGCAGTCCTGGGCGTGAAGACAAGTTCTGAGTCACCTTGTCCCACACTGAGTGAAGATCCCTGAACCCTATGACTGCTGGAAATAGTGGGACACCATCTCAGAGCAGAGCGTGCCTTACAAAACCACAGAACCGCCCAGCCTCCCACACCTCTTAATATTTGAGGATTAAATTTTTCTTTTGTTTCATAACCCAGGGGATGGGAACAAGTTCACTATTGGGAAAGTCTGTCCCTTGAAAAACTAGTCACACAAATTCATTAAATGCCACAAGAAGAGCAAATGCTTGAGAACTGGGCTGACCACAGGAACACCGTGTCGTGTGGACAAGGACAGCAGTGTGAGACAAAGAACAGGACACAGTCTGTTGGCAGTACAGGTATACTTGACTAGAACTGTGTAAAGTTGGATGGCAAACACTGCAGTGTGGGGCTTATTCAGCTACATCTTCACAACTGTTTTCCTTTAGCTTTCCATACGTAAGGGTCTTTGGAGAGAATTCATGTGTTCTGCTTTAGCAAAGAGTAATTTTGAGAGATGTTTGTTGTGCATAGTTATATAGTTTCTAATAGCCAGAAACACATCATAAGTTGTGATTTTAATGTGTAAATCATGCCATAGGTACTTTGCATGTTATATTCCTGTATGTAACTGCACAGACTATTTAAAGGCTATTTTCATGTACCCTCAGCCCTCTCTTGTTCCTCTCGGCTCACAGTAACTGCAAGACAAATAAAGCTGGATCTGTCTCCTCACAGGGAAGGTGACAGGAAATGGGAAACAATGACAAGCCCAGGCCTGACTCTCAGCTTGCTAACCACTGCAAACTGCAAAATTGCCTTTCACTGCAGTCAGCACAAGGCCTGCCACTTTCTTCTGCAGCACCAGAACTTCACCTCTGCACAGGATTTCCTTGGCTTTATTGAGCCACTTATATCATACCAGCCATGCTAGTTTTTTAACAGCAACTTTAAAATACTGCAGGCTAATTTCAATATTTAACACTATGTTACAAAGGTTCAGCAAACAGTACTAACATGGAACAGGCCTCCTGTGCCTGCCTTGTGTAGGCAGAGACCTTATAAAAGCAGCTTATACTTGGACAGGCTGTGCAAACTGTTTGGCTGCTGAAAAATTTTGCTGACCTCTTCTTTAAGTTAGCTGCAGACTTAGAGGGAGATTTATAAAACACTTCTGCCTCTAATATGCTCGGTTTATAATCAAGTAACTCATTCATGGTGCATCCAAGTCAGTCAGGCATGAAATGCTTTCTGTAGATAAGGCAGACAAAACTGCTGTATTCACTCCCACTCCCTGACCTTAGTGAGGCTATTGGGATTTTGCATGTTAAGACAGGCAGAGAGAGCACTTGAAGAATGGGGTTAAAACTAAGTCAGCCTTTCTTGTTCTCTCTCAATGATTTTCGATCGATTCCAACGTCTGCTATTGTCAGCTCAGCACAGATCAGATCCACTGTGAAGTTTGCTTTTCTCTGCCATTTGCACTACAGCCACTACCAAGGACTCTGCAGTGCTAGAGCCACCTGACTGTGGTGTTCAGGCAAAACAAACCCAGCAGCGCTGCTCCACTGACATAGCAATGCTATCTCTAATAGGAGCAAAGCCATGACTGTGTCATTGAAATGAATAATTGTGACTTGGGGCATGTGCAATGAAAAGATCTCCTGAAACAGAGAGACTTGACTGTGGTTTCACCTTGGGAGCAGCTGTCTGGAAACCTTGCATGTTGTACTGATGCTCTGATGTGCTCATCTGTGGGGCCTTGCACACACACAGAAGAAGGAATAGATCCTTAAACATAAAGATAGCGAAACAAAAGCTGGGTTTCAATACAGCCATGAAGGTGGTGAGGCACTGGAAGAGGCTGCCCAGAGAAGCTGCAGATGCCCCCTCCCTGGAAGTGTTCAAGGCCAGGCTGAATGGGGCTTTGAGCAACCTGGGATAGGGGAAGGTGTCCCTGCCCATGGCAGGGAAGTTGGAACTCGATCTTTAAAGGCTCCTGTCAACCCAAGCCATTCCATGATCCTCTGGAAAAAGTGGGAAGCACACAGTGGCACAGCACAGACCAACTGCAGTGTTTCCTCTACAGTGGCATAGTGGCAGCATGACACAGGTTATCATGACTGGTGATAAAAATATACCTGGAGGACACATAAGTTATGTCATGCTGTCTGAAATCTCTCCGGGCCCAGTAACTAAGCAACATCTAAACCTTTGCATTCCTCATTAGGGTAGTGCAAACCCATTAATTTGCTTGGACCAACAAGGGTCAGAATTTAACCCATTTTTTCTGACCTGGCTTTTTTTTCCCCAGTGCTGAGAGAAGTCGCACATGATTATCCCCCACAGGGTACCAACAGCCAACTAAACACCATGGGGAACCCAATATTGATGGCCCAGCTCTTCAGTTCTCCCAACCATATGGGAACTAAAATAGTTAGATCTTGTTTTGTATATTAAAAAAAAAGAAATTGATTTTCATTCACACCTCTGCCATTCCCCTACACAACAACCCAGGCTATTTCACCGACATCACCCTTTTGCCTTCTCTCCCTGCCCTGTGCCACCGGGGCTATGTCTGAATGACTCCCTCCAAAACTGAAATGGAAGCAGCAAAATGCTTTCCAGGCATCCCCGGGTGTTTCACTAACATAATACACACCTTGTCTTCAGTTTTTCTGTTTCAGCCCCATTCAACTCAGCTTTCTTGTTAGGATACAATCCAAAGAAGTGCTTAAATGCCTGTGTAAATACAGATGGTTTAAATTCTTGTAAACCCTTTAACTGTCAGCTCTTCAGAACAGAAAGAATGCTTTAATTTTGGCTAACAGAGAATTGAAAAATCAGATAGAAGAATGCTCTTCATGGCTGCATTGGTGGCTTGCTGACAGCACACACAAAACCAGAAATATCTTCTCACTTCCTCTTAACTTTGTGCATTGGATCTTAAAGAAGAAGAAGACAACAGAAAACACAAATCTCATCAGACAGACCACTAGGCATGTGCTCAGAGAAAATCCATGGAGCTGCCATTTCTGGGAGAGAATTACAATCATTCAATGTCAGAGTTTTCACTTGTACAACAGGAAAAGTGCTGCTCAATTCATCCTAAGAGACATTAATATGATTTGTTGCTTATCCAGTGCTTTGAGATAAAGGGTCCTTTTTACTCCAGTATTAAAATAACCAGGACCTCTTTCTTTCCCCCAAGTCTCCAAGTTGTCATTGATGAACACCGCGTCCTGACAACAGCTGAATGCAGCTTCCATCAGTGTCACTCCTACAAAAGGCAAAGGGGGCACCACAGAACAGCCACACATGATCCAGAAGGGCTTCATGGACCCTGCAGTCCTTCTGAGCCTCCCTGCTTTTAAGAGGTGGTATGCCCAGCTCAGCATTTTCTGAGTTACGAGTTGCATTTTCCCTCCCTTTCATTTCAATCATTTAATTAAATCTTCTGTGGAACAAAAACAAACAACAACACCCCTCCCACACTCTCATGTTCCATTTCCACGGTGGAAAGCACATCACCTTTTGCTCAGGCAGCCTCCCTCCCTCCTAGCTGTGAGCCAAGTGAACTGAAATCCATGGATGCAGCAAGGCCACAGGGAATATGTATCACAGTCTTGAGCACACACAGGACTCTGATTGTGGCAGCGTGTTTTGTGTCATTTAAATGACGCAGAGAGCCCTGCTAGCTTCCCCTCCCCACAAAAGCTTTACGTAGGAGGCACAGTTATATAATAAAATTCCTGTTTCTGCAGCATTTGCCCCATACCAACACAGAAGTGCAGGCTTTGAGATTCTTCCCAACTGGCAGGCACTGAATTACAAGTGTTTTAACCCTCTTCACACTAAACCTCAGACTGATTTCTGACTTGCAACAGCAGGAGAAACAGCCACCAATCATTTCTGGTCTCTCCACTTGTGAGGCTGATTCTTGGCCTTTGAGATAATTTTTATCAGCTCATAAACACCTGCTTATTAAGGATCCAATTTATTTCCTGGGGAAACTTTTACTCACCGTGCTTGAGTTGCATCCAGGACTAATATGCCTCAGCCTTAGGACAGAACTATTTGACCTGGTTTTACACTGTGGCTGCATTGGGAAGGACGGAGGTCATGCTGCAAAAGGGCAAAGGTACAACTGAGGGTGCATTGGGCTGCTCTGCCAACCACAGGGTCTCTGTAAAGCCAAGACTGCAGGTATGTGATGGATACTAAAAGAGGAACCAAGGGTAACCACCTCTGACATCTCTGGCCACGTGCTGGCAGGACACATCTCCCCTTGCAGAAAGGACCTGGGTTCCTAGTCACTGTTTCTGAATACCAATTTGCTTTTCAGGACCCTGCTTTCTGTTACTCAGGTGTGTAGGCACTTTGGAAAAGCTGTTAAGCTCAACATGGACTAATATCTCACCAAGAGACAAGTAAGTGGCCAACACAATTTCTTGGTGTCTCTTCCACCAAATCAAGGAGGGGCCTGCCTATTGTGGAAGAGTCATCCACACCCAGACAGCAAGACCATGATCGCCCAGAAAGAGAAGGCCTCTTACGTTCCCAGATTTACACTCTTCCAGCCAAAGCATTAAAGACACTGAGAGGAAGGTTTCTAAAGCAGATGCTGTTCAGCTTACGTGGGAGTGTCCTGAATAGGAAAGCATTTACAGTTAATTAACAAACAACCCCTCTTGGGGTACCAGAGCTCCCACAGATGATTTGGAAAGGGATCAGGTACTTGGAAACATGCACACTACTGGCACAGTCCCAAGCAAGTTCATGTCTTGACGTGTCCCGCTAGTGCGTGCCTGGCACCAGAAACCAAAGCACAGCCCAGGACACCTGGGCAAGGAAGCACATGGGTGCTCAACACAGCTTCCCTCTCTGTGCCACAGAGCACAGCCCTCTGCAGACTCCATAATGGTGCCCTGGAGTCCCAACTCTTCCATGCCTAGGAAAATAAATGGCCACCTGAGCTACATCACATCTGACACCCTGAGTGCCAAACCTCTTTCCTACAGGGCGGAGACTCCCAGAGCCTTCCCTCCACCTCTCCTTGTTATGGCAAGTCCACCATGTCAGTGAGCAAGGGTAACAGGGTTTGGTCCCTCAATGAGGTACTTCTGCAGAGAAAATGAGCCACCAGCAGGAGCATGCCCAAGAACAGAACCTGAATTCTGCAGGCTTCACAACAGCACTAAGCCCTAGAGTTGAGCATCTGTGTATCATTTCCACAATTATAATTCTCAGCAGCTTCCTTACCAGTGAACACAGCTGTCACCACTTTAACTGTATTTGTTCATCAGCACTGACTGACCTTCAGTCACAATCTCTCTGAGCAAGTATTTCCAGCTACCTGTCTGTGGTGGCCTTGAAACACCCAGCAGCCTAATTCTGGGATACAGATCCCTCTCGAGCCATTTATTCACATGGAGCTGTGAACACGATCCATAATCTTTCCAATAATCTGCACTGAGTAAGGCCTGCTGAGTCACTATCTTTATTTTCCTCTAGGCATAAATTTTCACAGCCCACCATGAGTGCAATGTAAGCAGTTCCACAGCAGTGCAGACCAAAAGAATCATCTTAACATGAGGGAATGAGGGGTGCTTTATCATCATGACCTGGCTGCCTAAAAAACAAGGAGGAATTGAGGATAAAACCATCTTCCCCCATGCCTGCCCCACCCACATTGACTGATCAGTGTTGCTGCCTTCACCAGCTGTCCTCCAGGAGGGCTAATGGGGAGCATGATCCCTTCTTGGTTAGCCATGTCCCAGGCCATTTGTGCTCCTAGTTAATGGAGCTGTCATCTGCTTATCCTGGATCATGTGCTATAAATACACCTTTTGCTTTTGTCAGCAACCTAAGCTAACAAAGTTTTCCACAGCACGAAATTCCAAAGAAATTCTGGATTTTTAAATAAAGTTATAGGTGGAGTTGTAAAATCACCTCTTATTCTGATGACTTGGTTTGGTCGCCTAAAAATATTTAATTAAGGAAAGGAAACATTTTTTAAGATGAGGAGGATTAATTCTGCCCTTCCTCGTTCCATAGCTTCCCTTATAAACACACATTTAAATAAAAGGTGTCGGGGTTTTTCCCTCCCCGAGTCGTGCCACAAGAGAGAGTGTGAAACTGGGGAACAGACAGCAGAAGAAATGATGATCTGACCTTTGCCTATAGAACAGTTTGGGAGGCATGGGGGAGCTCAAGAAGGTTTTTCCTCCTGTGAAGCTTCAGGCAGCCACAGGAATGTATCTCTAGGAACAGGCTGGCTACACAAACTGGATAGAACAAGTTCAGAGCAGTGCTGCAGCTTGTTCTGACACCACGTCAGGAGGTGAGAGGGAGAGGAAAGCAGAGTTTCGGGTACAGAGGCAAGCAGGTGCTGTGGGGCTGCTGCACTGCACTCTCCACATCAGCAAGACAGTGATGGGGCTTGCAAAGGAAGGGGCACAGCTGCAGAAAGCAGAGTGTCACAATTTGTTTTGGTAGCTGCTGCATCTCAATCTGTGTGCTGTTTTTTTGCTGCCAAGACTTGGCTGTGGTCATGAAGGAGCTTGGGTAGGGCTGGGATCAGGCTGAGACATGAAGCCGTGTCCCTCACCAAGCAGGGCTGGGATAGCAACGTTTCCCCTTTCTAATGATAAGTCTTATGAACCCCGGGTAACAGCAAGATCACTGTGTGGGTGGGTTTATGTTGAAATTAACGTTTAATCACATACAGCACATAGTTGGGTTTCTGTGTGCTTTAACAGGGTCTGTTTCTTCCAAGGATGGTACTTGCCTGGACTTGAAGAATAATTCAGATTAAGGTAGAATGTGAAACTAAAGCACAACTGTTGATCCTGAAGAACTGCAACTGTGGGTATGCCCCTGTGGAACAAGAACATCTTGATCCCAGTTGGTTTAGCTTAGCTATAAGGATGACAGTATAAATCACACTTCTGAGTGGTCCCCAAAACCGTCAATTGGCTAAATTCTTATTAACAGATGCAATCATGTACAATTAATGAACTCAGATTTTTTTTTGTCCATTTGAAGCAGTGTTTAAAAAATATTTTGCTACTCTAACATTTTACTGCAGCAGTTCAGATTTACTTTGGGGTTTGGTGTTTTCTTGGTGGGTTTTTTTTTGGTTTGGTTTGGGTTTTTTGGGTGGTTTTTTGTTTGTTTTGGGTTGNGGGGTTGGGGTTTTTTTCCTGGTTTTTTTTTTTTTTTAATTGTTGTTTTTATGAGTGTGGGGGGTTTTTTGGCCGAAGTGAGTGAGTGCAGTTTAACCTGCTAAGAAGATGTAGTTGCTGCAGAGTTTGGCCAGGGCTGGGACCATTGTGCAAGGACAGCAGCTGAGATCCACACCTCTCTCCTGAGATGTCAAACCTCAGCACTTATTGGCCAAGCCAAACTGAACGCATGCACTGCCAATAAGCAGAATTTTATGGCATAGAGCTCGTTCTAGGATACCAGCTTTATACTGTCATAACTTCCACAGAGGTAACATGGTTAGAAAACTCAGCAAGTGCAAGGTGAATCAAATCCAGCAGTTCTCAGATGGAGCCCAGTGGAATGGCTTTTCCTCTCAGTCATGCTAGAGAGACTCTGGAGCATCCCTGTACAACAGGCCCCTGCAGATATGGACTTACACTGGTACCAGTGACTTTCAACTTGATCCAGATGTTTAAAACACCCTCCAGGAAGATACATTTATATTCCTTCTACAGATCCTATTGATGATATGACCTGACACACCCAGAATCTAAATGACAAAACACATAAGAGCCAGTAGAGAAAAGGTAAGGAATACAGAGCCTCTTACAGGAGAGAGGAGACATCATCTGAACTTTCTACAGTGTTCTGTTTTTTTATATAGGATATGCATAGAAGAGACAAAGAAACACAATGTGTTTTTATTATCTTAGTTCTTCCTATGCTGAAAGCAAATCCAGTAGTTCAGATATCTTTTCTTTCAATTCCAAAATGTTTAAGATCTGATAAAATAGTATATCTCTGTAGTTGTAATCAACATGTAGATTTTTCTTTAAAAAGGCTGACAAAGTTTTCCATTGTAAACATGCTTGTGTGCAAATATATTTACCCTTCTACAGTTAATCTACAGGAAAGAAGAAGGGAACATGTGCAATTAGCACAACTGTAATCAGCATAAAATAATAGGAAGACAAATAAAAGTGCCTTAGAAATGCTGCTGGTATCAGTGTGCTCTTTCAGATTTTTCCATGCTTTTCTTGCAGGTTAGATTACAATTGCTCTCTCAGTATATTCAGAAAGCCTGGACCAAACTCTTCCTCAGTATAATTCCACTTGGATTGACCAGGATGAATTCAGCCTAGTGCTTCAAAATCAGAGTTGATTTCTTTCTCAGATAAAGCAGAATATATATTATGAAACTGAAAAACAAGACAGAGCAGAACTAAGCAACCCAAAAAACAAAGCATCTCATCTTCCTGACTTTAATCAGGCTAAACTCCAACACAGTTGTACCTCAAAGTGAGGAGCTTTTTCCCTTTTAAAGACTCATGCTGTACGTTTCTTTTCTGTTTCACACTTGCCATTCTTACAATTAACATTTATAAGCCCGGTAAGGCAAACACATTACAGAAGAAAAAATTTCTGGCTGTTTGACACAGCAAAGTCATTGATTCACAACTTTTGTAACTGCAGACACACCGCACAGGGACACCCAGCTACAATGTAGTGACACTTGCTACAGAACACCAATTGCCGGCAACTTTGGGCAGGTGCTGTCTCCAAAACAGCTTTTACTACTTATTATGACTATTTATTTTTCAAAATACAGCTCACAAGTTTTCATGTCAACTATGTCCTCTCTAAAGACAGCGGATTTCACCTTGTTTATCTTCTCTTTTTATATTATTTATTTAACATGCTTTGGCTTCACTTTTTCTATAATCATAGCGTCATGTAGGTCAGAAAAGATCTTTAAGTTCATCTTACATAGTAGGAGTTAACAACTAATTTACCAGAACTGCAAAAATTTAAAAAGCCTGTAAGTACCTATAAGTATTAGAACTATCTTTGCAGTTGTGTGAAGGTAACTTACTGACAGGAATGTGTTCAAAAGAAAAAAAAAAGAAAAAATATTCAAAGTATTCAAAAGCAAAACAACAAAATCCCCAAACCACTCATTAAATATTTTACAGACTTCAAAAGAATTGTTCAATTAGGAATGGAAAGGTGCCCCACACCCTTTATTTTTTTTAATTCTGCCTGATGTAAAACCAGAAAAGAAAAAAACTTTAAATACGAAAGATAGCTATCAGGTTTTTAAGAAGCGATGGCAAAATAAACACCTATTCTGAAAACTTGTTTTCCCCAAGTAATTTCTTTTCAGTGCAATCTAACATTTCCCCCTTACACTATGCAAAGAAAATACACACGTCCAAACTAACACATAAAAAATTCTCACTGTAAGAATCACGATGAAAACTGAGACCCCAAGGGGTGAGCAGTGACACAGAGGGGACAACAGAGAAGAGGACTTGGGGTAATGATTGCACTCTGCTACAATGTAAACAGGAGGGTCCTTGCTCTGAGGCCACCTTCGGCTGTTTGGGCTGAAGTGGATAAAGCCACATATCCACAGAAACTTCTGCCAGTGCTCCGACAGACAGCGAGGGCAGAGAGGAACCAGCTCTGCCTCAGTGCACGTCCCCACCCTGGGAGGGCAAAGCCTCAGCAGGAAGGGGATTAACACCAGAATGCTTCTGGCTTGGTAGAAGTACCCACCAAGTTCTGGCAGATCAGATTTTATTACTGCTCTAGTAAACAGGGCATGTGTTTGCCATTTCACCTACACAGAAGCCAGCACCACAGCAACTCCATTCTGCAGTCACAGAAGTGGGCAGCATGTGCCCTTCCCACCTTAATAAAACAGAATCACAGAATCACAGAATCACAGAATCACAGAATCACAGAATCACAGAATCACAGAATCACAGAATCACAGAATGTGTAGGTTGGAAGAGACCTTCAAGATCATTGTGTCCAACCCAGCCGTAACACCTCAACTAGATCATGGCATCGAGTGCCACATCCAGTCTCTTTTTAAACACATGCAGGGATGGTGACTCCACCACCTCCCCGGGCAGACTATTCCAGTATTTAATCACTTTTTCTGTGAAAAACTTCTTCCTAATATTCAACCTATATTTCCCTTGACGCAGCTTAAGACTGTGTCCTCTCGTTCTGTCAGTTGCTGCCTGGAGAAAGAGACCAACCCCCACCTGTCTACAGCCACCCTTCAGGAAGTTGTAGAGTGATAAGGTCACCTCTGAGACTCCTTTTCTCCAGGCTAAACAACCCCAGCACCCTCAGTCGTTCTTCATATGGCTCGTTTTCCAATCTGTTTTCCAATCCCTTCACCAGTTTTGTTGCCCTCCTCTGGATGCGCTCAAGCATCTCAACGTCCTTCCTAAACTGAGGGGCCAGAATGGGACACAGCACTCCAGGTGTGGCCTCACCAGTGCTCAGTACAGGGGAAGAATGACCTCCCTGCTCCTGCTGGCCACACCATTCCTGATCCAGGCCAGGATGCCATTGGCTCTCTTGGCCACCTGGGCACAGCTGGCTCATGTTCAGCCAGCTGCTGACCAGAACCCCCAGGTCCCTTTCCTCCTGGGCACTGTCCAGCCACACCGTCCTTCGTTTTGTTGGACTCTGCCCATCAGTCCAACCATTCCAGGTCTCTCTGCAGAGCCCTCCTATCTTCCAACAGCTCGACACACGCTCCCAGCTTAGTGTCATCCGCAAATTTACTAATGAAAGATTCAATACCCTCATCCATGTCGTCAATGAAAATACTGGACAGAGCTGGCCCCAGCACAGACCCCTGAGGAACACCACTGGTTACTGTCCCCAGCTGGATGCAGCACCATTCACCACCACTCTCTGGGCCCGGCCATCCAGCCAGTTCCTAACCCAGCAAAGAGTGCTCCTGTCCAAGCCACGGGCTGCCAGCTTTTCCAGGAGTGTGCTGTGGGAGACAGTGTCAAAAGCCTTGCTGCAGTCCAAATAGACAACATCCACACCCCTTCCTGCATCCACCAGGCGGGTCACCTGGTCATAAAAGGAGATCAGGTTGGTCAAACATGACCTCCCGCTCCTAAACCCGTGCTGGCTGGGCCTGAGACCCTGGCCATCCTGTAGGTGCTGCGTGATGACACTCAGTATAAAAACTGTTCCATTATCTTGCCAGGGACTGAGGTCAGACTGACTGGTCTATAATTACCGGGATCCTCCTTCCCACCCTTTTTGTGAATGGGTGTCACATTGGCCAGTTTCCAATCTTCTGGAACCTCACCAGTGAGCCAGGACTGATTGTGAATGATGGAGAGTGGCTTTGCAAGCTCATCTGCCAGTTCCTTCATTACCATGGGATGGATAGATTTATGAGTGTCCAAGCATCTCAGCAGTTCTCTGACTGCCTCCTCTTGGATAATGGGGGGACCATTCTGTTCCCTGACATTATCAATGAACCCAGGAGGACAGTTGTCCTGAAGGCAAGTTGTCTTCCCACTGAAAACTGAGGCAAAGAAGGCATTAAGCACTTCTGCCTTCTCCTCATCAGCAGTTACTAAGTTCCCTCCCTTATCCAATAGAGAGCAAAGGTTGGCCTTACCTTTCCTTTTACCATTAATATATTTGTAGAAACATTTTTTATTGTCCTTTACAGAAGTCGCCATTTTAAGTTCAAACTGAGCTTTGGCCTCCCTATTTTTTTTTCCTACATGCTCTAGCAGCCCCCTTAAATACTTCCTGAGGGACCTGACCCTCCTTCCAAAAATGATACATTCTCTTTTTATTCCTGAGCTCATCCAAAACCTCCTTGCTTATCCAGGCTGGGCATTTGCCTCATCAACTCCTCTTCTGGCACACAGGGACAGTCTGTTCCTGTGCCCTCAAAATCTCTGTTTTGAAGAATACCCAGCCTTCCTGAACTCCTTTGTTTTTAAGGGCTGCTTCACAAGGAACTCTTTGAATAAGTCTTCTAAACAGGCCAAAGTCCACCCTCAGGAAGCCCAGTGTAAAGGTCTTGTTGATGTTCCTCCTGATTTCACCAATTATCAAGAACTCTATAATTTCATGATCGCTCTGCCCCAGTCATCCTCCAACCACCACATCTCCCACCAGCTCATCTCTATTTGTGAACAACAGATCCAACATAGTCCCTCCCCTGATGGGCTCACCTACCAGCTGCGACAAAAAGTTATCTTCCATGCGCTCTAAAAATTTCCTGGACTGTCTCTTTTCTGCTGTATTAAGTTCCCAGCAGATGTCTGGCAGGTTGAAGTCACCTACAAGAACAAGGGCTGACAATCCTGAAACATTCTCCAGCTGCTTATAGAATAAGTTGTCCACCTCTTCCTCCTGGTTGGGTGGACGATAACAGACTCCCAGTAGGATGTCAGCCTTGTTGGCTTTTCCCTTAATTCTTACCCATAGGCATTCAACTCTATCTTCATTAGTTTCAATACCTATGGCATCAAAAGCTTTCTTAATAAAAAGGGCCACCCCTCCACCTCTTCTCCCTTTCCTGTCTCTCCTGAAGAGCTTGTAGCCATCCAGTGCAGTGCTCCAGCTATGTGAGTTGTCCCACCATGTTTCCGTGATGGCGACTACATCAGAGCTATGCTGTTGCACCATGACCTCCACCCTCTTCATGCTTGTTACCCATGCTGCCTGCATTGGTATACACGCACTTCAGCTGGGCTGCTGATTTCACTCCTAACTCAGGCTTAGCACCCTTGGGCCTGCTTCCAGGCAGCACAGCTGCATCCCCTTCCCCCTTCAAACCTAGTTTAAAGCCCTCTCAACAAGGTCTGCCAGCTCCTAAGCTAAGAACCTTCTACCCTTAACAGAGAGCTGCATCCCATCTGGTTCCAACAGAACAGGTGCTGTAAAAGTTGCCCCATGATCAAAGAATCCGAAATTTTGTTTATGACACCAACCCTTAAGCCACTTGTTAATGATGCGAGTTCTCCTATTTCTTCCATCATTTTCCTCTGCCACCAAAGGGACTGCGCAGAACACTCCCTGGGCCCCTGTCTTATGAACCACATGACCCAATGCCCTAAAGTCCCTTTTAATCGCCTTGACACTCCTCTTTTTGATCTCATCACTGCCAGCCTGGAGTATCAGCAGTGGGTAATAATCAGTGGGCTGAATCAGCCCAGGAGGTCTCTTAGTAATATCCTTTATCCAGGCCCTAGGGAAGCAGCAGACTTCCCTGTGGGATGGGTTGGGGTGACATATGGCACCCTCTGTTCCTTTCAGAAGGGAGTCACCTACTACGATTACCCTTTTTTCTTCTTGATGTTAGAGGTGGAGATCCATCTTACAGATTAATCCAAATTGGGAGGCTCACTGGGCAGATAATGTCCCTGTAAATCATCTAAATCATCTGGCTGGCTCTCTAGAACCAGGGCCTCATACCTATTCTGAAGTGGCACCTGGCTAGGGGATGGGGGTCGGGAGGAGTTTTTATTATTATTACCTCCCCGAGCAGGGACTCTTTTCCACTCCCCTTCATCTACTAGGTGCTCTTCTATTGCCTGGGAGTGGGAGACATACAAGTCTGCTGAGTCTAGATGGGCCTCCCTTAAAGATGGAAGGGCTGAACTCAACCAGTCTATTTCCCTTTCACTTTCCCTGATATTCCTTAATCCTTCGACCTCCTCCCTAAGCTCAGCCACCAGTGAAAGGAGATCATTCACTTGCTCACACCTCAGGCACTCCACCTTCACATCATCCCCTGAAACAACTGATAAGCTCAAACACTCTGGGCAGGAATAGGTCTGTACACACACATCCTTTTTGGAGGGCTCCACTTGGTCACACACACTAGTACTAACCACAGTCTTCAACTGTGTTGAAACCATAACTAACAAACCCCAAGACACACCAGCCAGTCGAAACACCTCGAACAACACACAATTCTGCTTACCAGCAAGAGAACTACCAACCCTTTCTGCTTGGGCAAGTCATGAGCATAGTAGGCCCTTCTGGAATGGGGCTGAAGTTTGTTTAAATCATCACTCCTTTCACTCTCCCACACTAACCTTCCCCTAGTTTACTGCCACGCGCCTTTCTGGAAAAAGGGAAGTGTGGCTTTGAAGAGCCGCTCTAAAAAATCTAAGGGGGGGTAGTAAAGTTACAGCAGAAGCCATGGCAACAAAGGGCTCAACTGAAGTGACTGCTCCCATAGGAAAAGAAAAATAGCCTGAGAGTAGCTGTCCAATGAGGTTTGCTGCATGAGCATAAGGAACAGGCTGGGAAGCCACAGAACATAAAGAATTCCTGCTGTGTTTCCCCCAGTGTGTCTCCTTTAAATTCACGAGTGTGCATGAAAACAGCTTCTGCATGCATCAGCTTTTCACATCTGGAGACATGGGTTCAGTCGTGCATTAGCCCACATGTCTCCATCCCTTCACTAAAGAAAAAAGTCTATCCAGAGGCATGCAGGTATCCAGGGGAACCCCACAACAGAAGGGAAAACAATGCATGTTCACTTCCAAACAGATAAAATCTGACTGCAGTTTTTCAGCATCTTGCATGTTTTCTTGAGAACTACTCACAAACTGTAAAAATCCTCTAGTTTTTGGAACAACTCTTTTGAACATGAAAACGTACAACATAGAGAAGTGTGGATGAGTATTTAGGAGATGTAAAGTCATGCTCAGGGCACAAAACCCCTTAACTCACAGGTACCAGAAATAGGACCTCCCATATTCTCTTTCCACTTACTGCCTCTCACTACTCCCAGCCATAAAGATTACCCTGTGTTGCACTGATCCTTGTCATATCTGCCAATGAGCCATGTTAATATGTTAGAAGGGTACAAAGCATAGGGGGTGGCCAGCAAGAAAGCTATGTGTGTTTCCAGTGGTTTAGGAAGTTTAATAAACAAAAATAATCTCCTGAGACGCCTAACAATTGACAAAACAGTGAGGAAATAGACACCAGAAGCTGAAAATTGTGGGTAATAAAAGCCACACACAGAAAAGTGTTTCTTCTCTTTCCAGCATTTGCAGCAAGCCTTTCAGAAAAGGCTTGAGACCAAGAGAAAAGCAGCTTGCTATGCAACTGCAGAAAACTGGGCAATTGTGGGTGCAGACCAAAACCAGGAATAAGCTCAGCCAGGGATTAAAACAGGTTAATAGCCTCTAGATTCCTTTTCCTGTCCATAGAACTGTTTCTAAACATGAAGGTCTTTGGTTGAGGAATTTCCTTGGCCAATGATTATCAGAAACTGGAAGGCTTAAAGGCAAGATATAAGGGGAAAACCCTCTGCCCTCTGGGGCTCTGCTAATGCCCACTACCAAAAATCAGAAAGTTAAATACAGCTTGGCACAAAACCAGTCCAGAAGAAGGTTCTGTCCCAACCAGTAAGGCCAGGCCTGCATTAGCCAACTTGTCCTGTTTCCAGAACAAGGCTTTTTTTCCAAGCATGGATCAGAGCTGGACATAACCCCCGCTGACCTCTTCATACAAAGCTGACTATTTCACCATTGAGCCTCTTGAAGAAGCTTTCACATGACTATGCCACAAACACTTGAATGTATTGTCAAATATTTATTATATGCCTGGGTTTGTGTTATCTTTGGGCACCACCAAAGTCCTTACGCTCCAGGAGAGATTTCCTCACACTGAGGGTTCAGCTGGACTAAGCACTTTGAAAACTCCTCTTGGAAGGCTTCCCAGCTCATCTATGTACACTTGATTGACAAAACCAATGCTGTATCTCTTTTAAGGGTTGGTAATCAAGCTCTCTCCCAGACCATTAGTACTGTCATCATTCCGTACAGCAGCATGACCCCCGAGCTGCTCTGCTCTTAACATTTCCCAACTATGACAAAACAGCCTTTTCCCCTGGTACAAATTGACAATTTCTTTCCTTCCTATTTAAGATGGTTATTAAACTGCAGTGTGATTAAAAGATTCAACCCTTGATTACCAGCTTTCCCTAACAGCCTCCTCTGAAAAACTTCAACAAAAGCCTTTTAGGAGTATAAATAAGTTACAGTATATCTAAAATTTCTCCCATTGTGCACTACCTTAACTTTTTGAAAGAATTCTAATATATTGGAGGAAGTTTACACTTAGAGAAAGTTATGCTGGTTTGCACCTCAGGTACTTTATAATGACATCTATAATGACTTTCTCAACAATTTTCTTAGGCACTTAAATGAGGGCCATGGGTTTATAATTCCCTGGATCACCCTTATCATCTCTCCCACCTCAATAAAAAGAGCACTGGCAATCTTCCAGATTCTTATTATAGCTGTAACGATAAATTAAATCACATTTATTTTGGGGTTGTTTTTTCCTAGGAGGTGATTCAGCTAATACTAAAGAAATTAACTGGTGACTTAATAGATTAATGTAGTTGAAATATATTATTAATACTCTCTGTATTTACATATACATGTCGGTCAATCTCAAACTGCTTTAACAACAAAGCCACTATCTTTATCCCATTTTGAAGACTAGGAAAATGAAACACAGACAAGGGCATTACAGGGCAAAGTTACAAGCAGAGACCAAGTCTCACATTTGTAGCACTGCCTGCTAAATCATTAGATTCAATGAGGGCTTAAGTATAAAAGTATCTCTACTGCCAACTATCTGCCAACTCTTTACCAAAAGGTAATGTTAAGCTCACCAGTTATTCCAGTGTAAAAGAGTATTTTATATTCTAATTTTCTCTTCTTAATTGTCCCTTGAGCCTCCAGAGCTATTCAGGCTCATCAGCTCTCCAGTGGATTTCTAATATAATTCTGGAAGAAAATTACTCTTTTTTTTTAATATAATATATTTGTCCTTTTAACTTCCTTTCATTCATCTTGGTCTCTAGCTTTCCTGCAAAACCATACACTTCACTACTTGCATGACTCATATTGAGCTTATTTTCCCCTCACTGACTATTGCTCTGCATTAATATTTGTCTCTTCTCATTTAAGCATCTTTTTTCTCTCCTTATACTCTTTTCTCTCCCATTACACTACAAAAATAAGTGTCATCATTCTGTTTGACTCTTTAACTCGTATAAACATCTAATCGCATTCAGCAGCACCGAGCTGATGGATTCAGAGATACCCTGCAGTCATCAGTTCCATGCAGTAAACAATTAGGTTCTTAATTTTTTTTTCAGGACCAGATCCTCAAAATGGGCTAAAACAGAGCTGTTCAGTGCAGCCAAAGACTAGGAGTGAAATCGGTCTTCCTTGTATTAAGCCAAAGGAGTACTCCACCTTGTTTCAGGCTCTTTTTAATCAGTTTCCTCAATCTTTCCCAATGACAACCTGATAATTGTTTCATTCCTGTTTCCTGGAAGAAACCTTTCCTTGATGCCAGGTATCACATTAACATTAGTAACTCCAGTGTACTAATGTACATCTGTTATCTAAAAGAATCCCAAGGAGCTTTGGAAACCCTACACAGTCTCATTGACTGAAGCAACTCATCCATGAATGGGAGGAGGGTTTGCAGCAGCTGTTTATCAACACATGGAAACACGGAGCACAATAGGACCAATGTTGCAGATTGACAAAGTAACAAGAAGTTAGGTGAACAAAATATAATTCATGCACCTGGAATTGGGTTAGACATTACTATTAACACTCTTTTTCTAGGAAAAGTGTCATGGGAGAACTACTAATAACTATTTTCAAATTCTTGAGTAAACACTTCATCCAAAATACACAAGGTGAAATTTCAGCTCTTGCTTCAGTGTTTATGTACTGGAAGAGAAACAGGGAAGGGAAGCTCAACTTGAAAGCTCCCATGGTGTGGTAAAAATGAGAGCTAGCTCTGCAGCTAACTTCATGGTCTTCCTTGGAAAAGTTTCCAAGCAGCGATATAGAATGATGCAATCCTGAAGGTTGGAAAAAGCCTTTTAGACAATCAAGTTCAACCATCAAGCCAGCACCCTCACTACATTCATTAAACCATGTCCTCAAGTGCCATATCTAAACATTTTTTGAAAACTTCCAAAGATAGTGAGTGATTCCACCACCTCCCTAGGCAGCCCGTTCCAACACTTTACAACCCCTTCTGTGAAAAAGTTTTCCTATATTCAACCTAAGTCTCTTTGGCACAACTTGAGGCCATTTCCCCTGATCCTTTCACTAGTTACCTGGGAGAAGAAGCCGCCCTTCACCTGGCTGCAGTGTCCTTTCAGGTGGCGGTAGAGCACAATAAGGTCTTCCCTGAGCCTCCTTTTCTCCAGACTAAACACCCCCAGCTCCCTCAGCTGCTCTTCACAGGACTTGTGTTCCAGAACATTCCTCAGCTCCATTGCCCATCTCTGGACACACTCCAGCCCCTCAAAGTCTTTCTTGTAGTGAGGGGCCCAGAACTGGACACAGCACTCGAGGTGTGCCCTCAGCAGTGCTGAGTGCAGGGGGACAGTCCCTGCCCTGCTCCTGCTGGCCACACCATTCCTGATCCAGGCCAGGATGCCACTGGCCTTCTGGGCCACCTGGGCACAGCTGGGATCATGTCAGCCAGAAGCATGACTCAAACATGCCCAGAAATACATTCCAGTGGGGCCCTATCAGACAGGACCGCAGACCTGCCATGGTCCTGTGGCCAATGCACAGGATCCCAAGACACACACATTTTGACTTACTTGGGACAGCTGACCAAATGATTTGCCACGTGGACAGCTGTGTGTTGTATAGCCAGCCCTGGCTTCTAACAACCACCTTATTTTTAGGTCAGCAGACACCAGATTCAAGACATCAGGCTGCTAACCATAGATTCAAAAGCTACCATGAGAGCTCTGCAACCTATACAGACAGCAGACAGCTCAGGGTGATATCTCAGCCACTTACCCTAATGTAAGTCACCTCTACTTATGTGTCAAACCACTAGGATATGTAAATAATATTGAAGTTTTTCAAGCTGCCTAGATCAGGAGCACACAATGGCAGTTCTATTCTGTTCCATCCTGTACCTTTCTTAAAAGCAGACATTTCGTGTAAGCTATCTTTTCTCTTTATTCTTCATCATGCAGCTAACAATACCTGGGCATGGAATCAAGGCATTTAAGCTGTAGGTACCTCAGTGTCACGTTTTGCAGGAGTCATGCTTTTCAGTAAAATCACCACCTTTCCCTCTCCCTCTACGATTAGTTATATTAGTGTCTCCCACCAAACATGACCTGCCCAGTCTAAAAAGTTAAAAGATGAGATGAGAGAGTATTTCACAGTACAGTGCAACCACATTCTTTTATGAGGGTAACTACTGGAAGACATAAGACTGGCTGCTGGAAGGGGCCAGACATATTTACTCCTAGAAAGAAAGCAGCCTTCCTCTTGAATATTTTAGAAAACTAAACCCAACCCCGTTTCAAAACATTGTTTGTCCTTACCCACTCCTACAAGCTATGTCCTCTGTCATTTACAACCTGTTTACATTAGTGGGCAGATGGAGCCATTACTGCCCTTCTGGCTGATTTTCCCAGGTCTTTAAACTCCTCTTGAGCCACTGCACTTGCTATCACTGCTTTGATCCAGAGAGTGACAGCACACTACTTACCGCTGCAGCTTTACGATCTATCCTGGAATTTTTATCCCTGCCATTTCTCTACTTTATAGGCCTTCAAGCTGAAACACTCCTGCAAGGGAGCTCCTGGAACCTTTTATATAATGCATTACCTTTCCATGGGTGAAAGCAACCTGTGTTTTCTCTGGAGTTTGTTATGTGTCAGTACTACAATATTCATTGCCCACACTGTGCCTCAGACATGCCAGGCCAGTCTGTTCTGTCATAGCATCAGCATCTGACTCTTTGGACTCTCCTCAGTCTTTAAAATCTAAAAGAAGGGAATTTTGGTTGTCACTGACAAACATTATTGAATTAACTACTTTCACCTGTTAATACTGCAAGCCAGGGTGGAAACAGAACAAGGAAGCCCAGTCAGAGTCTTCCAAACTATGGTTAGTGTTCAATTTCAAGCTGTAAAAAATAATTTAGGATAAATTATGTATGGATTGAAAAATAACTATTCAGTATAATAAATGTGAATATCGACTATCCATTTAAGTTATTGCTCCCAGTGTTTTCCTTCAAATGTGAAGGAAGTATGTCATCCCCCAAGCTGGTCAGTGTGAAATGTACATTTTTAATTTGTAAGCTTATCAGAAATACTAAATCCTATTTCCAACTCGCAGCTAATAGCACATCTAGCTTGTATCACCTCTCTCCTTGCAGCTTCTACCTTAAAAAAAAGGGCAGCTAGTCAATCTTAGGAGACGACATGACAAACTACACACGTTTCAATAGGATTTAACAATAAACAGCCACCTCAATAAAGAGAAGCCTTCCCCCGCCTCCCCACTAAAGCAGCATCAGACGAAGCTGAGACATGTTAACAGAGAAGCATTCCAATTAACGTGTTACGTCTCCTCTAAAGCAGAAACCAAAGGCTACTACTGCTGGGGATGCTGGGGGATGCAGAGCAATAATTGTCACTTAAGCACTTCCCTCTCTGCAGCCCGGCTCCCTCCCAGCCGGGTTTATCTCTCGCCAATTACCGCTGTCATTTGCATTTCAACGCGTGCCGTCAGGAGCCGGGGCACAGGCACCAGCCCTGGTGACACACAGCCAAGTCAAGCCACTCCTCAGGCCCGCTGATGCTGTGCCACGTCCCTGGGGTCCAGGACCCACCTGCCATCCCAACACCACGCTGTGCTCCAAGGGGCACCCAGGGAACCACCACGGCCAGGGATGGGAAAGACATCCCAAGCCCAGCTGACAGCCTGCAAGAGGCCACAGAGGAGTTTTTCAGGAGGAGGTCAGGCATGAAAGACACACGATGGAATACCAATGGTACACGTTTTGTTTCTGGTGCGGCTCCTGATACTCCATCATCCCGGCTTGCATTTTCTACTCCAAATCCATTTGCACTTCAAAGCTGCACAGCAGGCAGAGTTGGTGTACTACAGTATGACTGTTCTTTAGTGCTTCACACAGAATGGTAAGGTTGGAGAGGACCACTGGAGGTCTAGTCCAACCTCCCTGCTTGAGCAGGGTTGCCTAAAATTCCTTAACTCGGGATTGTGTCCAAATGAATTCTGAATATCTCCTGGGAAGGAGACTCTGTAACCTCTCTGGCAGCCTGTTCCAGTGCTTGGTCACATGCACAGTAAAGAACTTTCTGATGTTCCAGCTGTCAGCCTGTTGCATCTCATTCTATTGCCTAGCACCATCGAGAAGAACCTGGTCCATCCTCTTGATGCACCCCCTTCAGATACTTATAGACATTGATAAGATTCCCTCTCAGTCTTCTCCATGTTAAAGTGGCCCAGTTCCCTCAGCCTTTCCTCCAGAAGAGGAATGCTCCAGCTCCATGCTCACCTTCACAGCCCTTCATGAGCTCCATTTCTCTGGTGGTAAGGACCCAAAACCTGGACACAGTACTCCATGTGGGGTCCCACCAGGGTGCCAGTGCAGGGCATCAGTATTTGTGTTCTTGTAGCACCTACAGGTGGAAGCTGCACCTTGGGGCCCACAGTGCTGGATGTTTAAACCTGTGTACTTGAGCAGGTTGAAGATACTGGATTGGTCAAGGAGGAACATGGAAAAACAAGGATTCTCAGCTAGGGAATGGTCATGATCCATATTGGTGGTGTGCCATTACCTGACTGCACAGAGCTGGGAGGGGATGCAAGAGGGCCTGCGATGAGTGTGGGGAAGCTGGAATTCCAGAGGACAACTGCTACTCTGTGGAGGTAAGAAAAACACAGCACCTACAGCTGCTCACATTTACTGCCTTGCTTCCTAAACTGTGCAGCTAAGACAATAACACAGAGAAGTTCATCAATACTTAATGGATTCCCTTCATTGAAGGTTGAAGCCTGCCTATTTGCGAAGTATGACAACGAAAATTTACCACCAGTTTTAGAGGTGTATCAGCTCTTTAAACAATCCATTTACTTAATAGTATTTGGAGCTCAGGGATCACTCTTCCTTGCTGACAGAAAAGTCTGTGGTGCCTGCATTTGTCAGCCTGCTCTGTGACATCTCATCACCACATGAGGTGCAGCAGAGACCTCTGAGAGGGAAAAACCACTTCAGCTAGATCTAATTCAACATGGCCTCTGTCACTTGAAAATAGTATTTCTTCTGATATTTGCAGCCAAAAAGCATCAGGGGTACAGAACCATCAGTTTTATTTACTGACAAGATGCATTTCCATGAGTTTCTCCAAGAAAGAAAGAATTTTTAAAAATTCTGTGGGCAACTCAGACTATCCAGCCATTGTCCAAATGAAATGGGATACAAATAGCCAGCAAGTGTGGAACAAATGCTACCTCCTACTTAGGAGTGCACTAGGGAAAGGTTGTTTGTCACTGATGAACTGCAGAGGCTATGAACTATCCTTAACATCTCTGAGAAGCATTTTGCTCCATGCTAACCGAGGAAAATCAGAGATCAGGTCAAACCAAAACAAAACACATTGCTTGCCTTTTCTTCTTCTTTTCTTCTTAACTAGCCACCAGAAAAGTGATGGAAGACTAGCATTTGCTGTGACGCCTAGATTGCCACTTCAAGTTTAAAAAAAACACCTGCAGGTAAAGCTCACACAGAGCTTGTTTTTCCCTGCCATCATGACCTCACTCATTGGAAAAAAAATAAAGTATGTTTAAACAAATAAGCTAAAGCAGCTTCTAAAAAAAAGTAGCCAGAGATTGGACTATGGTTAATCGAAGGCCAACAGAAAAGTAATTCACCCTTTCTTTTGTTTCTTTTAAATTGTTTTTAAATGGGCTTTTTTTGACAGTGTATTTGAAATCCTTTGTATTAATAAGCCAGCCAGTTACTGTCCCTCTATCTGCTAACCTGAGCCAAAAAACCTGCTCTTTTCTCTTTTGTCTCCAAGCCAAAAGAAACGTGTATGGGAAATAAGTCTTCTCCCTCTCCCTGCACCAAGTCACAACACAATGGTAATTTAAAAATCTTCTATTTATCAGCAGGAACAAAAATGCTAAGCCAGATGGCAAAGAAGGGTTTGAAGCAGGCTCTCCAGAGCAAAAACTCCCACCACTACAGTTCACACAACTCCTGACTCAGGCATTCTGCCTCTGAACACCACCATGGTACAGACAGGGCTATCCTTCTGTTTCAGTTCATATTGGCTTGACTGATCCCAAGTTGTCCTGCAATTCTGTATTATTTATGTTTTTTTCCTGCTGCAAAATATAGCAGCCTTTTGTTACTTGGTTTACCAGTCTGGTTCTGCCAAACTCAAAATCTTGTTTACAAAGTAGGCATTTTTTTCTGCACTTCTAGAAGTGGAACAGTGATGCAGGTATTGAGTACGTTAGGTGGAAAAGAAGTTCCACAGAGGGAATTTCTTCAGACAAGTTGAATGACAGCTGGGGAAGAATGGTCTGCTGGAATCATCTGGGATAAATTCACTGAACTGTTACTGCTTCTTCAAGTGGCACAGCAAGGACACAGTAGCTAAAGACTGAGGGTGGCTCCTTAGTGTTGGGACTAAGGAGAGATGACTTCCCAAATGCCCCACCTCAAGTTTGTTCTGTTAACCCTGCCTTTAGCAACTGGTCCAGCCAGCTGTCATTCAAAGGATCTTGACCATGGAGGGTTCAGCTTCCCATCAGCAGAGTGGCTGAATTAGTGCGTATTTGTGGAAGCCTTTGTCACGTTTTATAGAGATTTGACTAAAACTTGCTGCTGCTTCTCACTTTGGTGTCCCTATCATACAAACTGAAGGACGTACATGCTTCCATCCTACACAGAGATGCTGTTTCCTTAAGGACACACAGTATCTACACTTTGTGTACCAGCAGGTATGAAGCACTCTCCATGTGTAATTTTTTAGAAGGATGTCTCTGTTTGAGACAAGGTAGGAGGAAATGTCCTGAAATGAACATCTCCTCTAAAGAAAGCAGGTTTCAGTACTCCCCCACCAATATGAAAAGAATTTCTCAGACGAAAGTGAAAAAACCTGCTTATTTAACTAGTAGAAAGCATGCAGGGTACAGAAAAACAAACCAAAACACACTTAATATTTGAACTTTCTCACTGTGGAGAAAGCTGGTAGATTTTAGAGTCCTGCTTGGCTTCTCCCAAGGTCCAGAGCCGGGAGCAGCACCCCAGGGCCTCCCTGGCAGCCTGCAGCATGGGGCTCCTGGTGATGCTCTGGTGTTTGGACCAGAGCAAAGCTGAACAGTTCCAGAAGCAGCAGCCACAGTCCTGGGAAAAACTCCTCGCCTCAGCTAACAGGAAAGAAACTAGCTAAAAGCAAAGCATTTAACTCTCCCTCTCTCTGCTGAGAAAGAACCGAGAGAGAGAGGAGGAGAATCTGTGTGTGAACACAGACTACTGAAAGTACTTCCCCAGCTTCCCCCCACCTTCCCCTGGGCCTAGGTTAAAGCTACAGGACCCATTTCTAGGCATAAAGCAGACAATAGGGGAATACAGTATCATAACATCACCCCAGGACAAAGGATCTTAGATCTTCTCTAACTCATTGTTTTAGTGATCATCACCACCAGCTTCACATGCCCAATTCATACTGAATTCTTAGAGGATTATGCTATCTGAACACCAGAGAGAATCAACAAGAGACAACAATAGGTTGACTGATTAGGTTGAGACTGTACATTGGGTCCTTCCTGTTGTGATAGACTAGGACCTTTTGATGAGTGGCAGTAATTATTTGAAATGTTAAACTACAAAAAGCAAGACAAACTGAACTGAAATCGTGGACCACTCTGAAACAGGACACACAGCACACCAGCTTCTTTTCTGCCTTCCCCACATGTTCAAGCAAACACAGTGAGTCAAACAGTATGAAAAAACCAGCTTTGAAATTAATAGTGGATACAGTCATCCAGAGGCTCTCAAGAAGGAAAGCACAGGCAGAACTGCAACAAATAGCAACTTTGGGTTTTTTTAACCCACAGAGGACAAAATGCTTCCTTTTTGGGACTGAGATTTAGTTTTGCATCAGAGGCAGAGCTCTCTTGTAAATGCGTGTGTGTATATCATCCAAAACAGCTGAGAGTGTATAAATTTCAGGTTCTTTCCTAATGGTCAATCAGTTTAATTAACAGCAATCTTTAATTGCTACAGCAGGCAGAAGTAATCTGGCCATAATTTACATCTTGACAACAAGCCATAATCCAGATTTCCAGTGGCAGACAGCACTCACTGATCTTAGAACTTAAATGAAGTTTGGGTGCTTGGCTTTGGAATCAGGACCGGTGATCTCTTTTTCCCCCTTTCTTTCTTTCTCTCCTTTTCATCTCACCCCTTCATCCAAACCCCACTGCTGTGTGTTTACTTCTGCTGTATGTTTATATAGTAGGACAGGGAATAACACACCAATTTCCATGCCAGGAGTGTAATTTACTAATAAAACCTTGTGAGGTTTTGTGGACCCTCTGGCTTTTGTTCTTCCTTTTGACCATGAGCATTTATGAATCTTGTGTGCCCGCTTCCCCTTAAGGCTGTGACTTCACATTTTTGGTGTCAGGGGCAGGATGCTGTGGTTGAAAGAGTCCAAAAGTGATGGTCTGGGATACCATCACTCTACCCCTGAGCTCTGGGCAGGGAATGCTGAGAAGTGATCTATTGGTTTTTAACAGCTGGGAGGGACACAAGCAGCTGCAAGCCAAGACTGACCTAGAAATGTCAGTGCTTGATTGCTCCCTGATTTTGCAAAAGTTGAGAGAATATAATGCCTTCCCAATCCCCTTGGGCACAGAATAGGCAAAGGAAAATTGGTATAATCCTGAGGTGGTGGTTAAATGCATAAACATGGTGTTAGAAGAACAAAAGGTACAAAAGAGGAAAGGTAAAGCAATTTTTTGTGCAGTTTTGGGAGTAGATTTTACTGCTGCCCCAAAGGAAAGGTGTACCAACAAATGAGTGGAGGGGAAAAAATGACTGGATGTCTGCAGGATTTGGTGAAAAGATTGCAGGACCAGTTAAATAAGAGAGAAAGCAGGCTTTGGGAGAAAATGTTTTTTACTGAGCAGGAGCATGCTAGGAGGCTTCAGGTGGAGCTTTAGGATGTGGATGAGAGAATATTATAGGAGGTATTGCAGGATTTAGAATTTGGATCATCTGCAGAAACACCATCTCATAACACTGACTTTTTGTAACCAATGAAGAAGTTGGAAGACAGTACACAGGTCTATTTTTCTGACAAAGCGAGAAGTAATGTTTGCATGGTCTTCTGAAGATGAGGAAGCACCATTAGGACCCCTAATTAAAACTGAAACCACAGACCATGGTCAGGGTCAGCAAACTGCTACCCAAACAGTGCTGTAACAGCAACTGAGATATCAGAGTTTCAGAAAAAAAATACACCAGACTTACATAGTATAGAAATATATGGGCTGATCCTGACAACACTGAACAGGGGAAAGATGATTCTTTATCTTCAAGCTTCCCTGAATCTACTGGACCCCACCATAGAGCAGAAAAATCACACAAAAAATTACTGTCCCCCCTTCCCCCATTTTATTTGATTCAGGTGGCTGATTTGCCACCTTAATTAAGAGCATTATGGCCACAAGCCAGATGAGACAGAAATCCAGCAAGTGGAATCCCATTGCATGATAGTGACGGTCCACACATTCAGATTCCAACATGTTCTTGTCATGAAATAATAGCAGTTCTAGTGGTAACTCAAGTTCAGAGAGCGTCCCATTTGTGGAGGCAACTTAAACCACAGGAGACCCTCCCAAAAAGGTGGGGGAAGCAGCAACAGCAGCACACCAAGCACCTCATGAGGTAGAAGTTGAGATCCCACCTGAGGATCCCACCAAGGCCAAACTGGCCCTGACAGACCAAAGAGATCTTTACCATTCAACTCAACCACATTTAAAGAGACAGATATTCTGAGTGGAGAAAAAGAATTTTTGTCATCAGTTTGAGCTGTTAAACAACTTGAGCCACTAAGGGGTAACCTGTCCAGACAAACCCCACCAGGATTTGTGTCATTTTCTCATCCCAGAAATGATACCAGGAATAATGTCAACCCAACTGAAGATCAAGTTAACCATGGAAGGACTGCTTATCCTTCTTGCAGGAGCCATGACTGCCAGCATGACCCAAATATGGTTCACACATCAAAAGCTGAACCCACAGAGTGGAGATTCTGTTCTTTATTTATAGTAAAAATAGTACATTCTGCACCACACGTTTCTCAGCTGTGTGGGCAATTTATATGGCATCTGTAAAGAAAGGAGATGAAAGTAATTTACCCACTGAAATTCAAAAGGTAGCCTGGGATAATGCAACCAAATTTGAAAAGGAATTCCACTCTTGGTGGTAACTAATGAATTTCACTTACGACTCCACCAAGAGCAAAACCAAAATTTTTCTTTTAACTACATGCAACGCTTTGGTACAAACTACATACCCAATCACTGTGTCAGGATTAAATCCCAACAGAGCCACACACTATTCCCTGGAGCAGAGAGTAAGGGCCCAATGGAATGGATATGTCTGCATAAAAACCCCTTGAGATTTTATTTCTTGTAGACAACCTTGTTGTAGATACAAGTAATCACTCACATTTGTGTCCGTAACTGTGTTGAAATTCTGGGATCTGATTTTAGTTATTGAGCTTCTGTTACATCTTATCAATTGTTATGATTTAACACTGATTTAAGACCTACACCCTATCCCTGTTGGAATAAATCTCAGCTTGATAAAGCTGCTACTGAAGCAAGCACAGACAAAAGACTGATTATTGCTCCTCATGATGTAAAAGAAATCCAGGTGATGGAATGAGTGAAAAAGGATGGTGAACAACATTGCTGGGACACGATATTTGGGTGGTTGCCAAGGGCAACAGGAGTTTTTAACAAGGTGTTGCATCCTGTGATTGCTCTTTTACTATTAACCTTTCTGCCTTTCATTTTGATAATCGCATTGTTCAGCAAGTTGTGAGGGATTACAGAGAGATTACCCCCAAAGAGTTGAGATAGAGGGGGAAAAGGGGCAAATGCATTCTGTAAGCTTCCTCATCTCTTCCCTTTTCAAAGAATGGTTCACCAAGTCCATACTGATGTTTGTGCCACAGGGTGGTGTAGAATCCCAGAAGACAAGGGGGTCCTGTGTATGTCTCAAACACCAACAGCTATGGATGGCTGCAGAGCTGACCAGGGATTGTTGGTAATGACACACCATGAAAAAGAACAAGATGTGGCTGGAGAAGGGGGCCATGCAGAGGTAGGGCAACACTTTTCCAGGATAACCATCCGTGTTCTAGTTCCTGGAAATAAGCACAACATGGTACTGCACAAGTGCAGGAATGAGGTTGAGAAAAGGACATTGAGTGTACGGCAGGGACTGAAATGATTCATGCCTTAAACATTGTTATGAAGGAGTTTTGCCCATTATAGAAAAAAGTTACAACCATGGAAGCCTCCCTGAAGAACTTTGGACTGTGAGTTAAGCCACCTAGATAAGATAAAGGGACATTGTTGTTCAATCACCTCAGGTCTAGGAGAAACAAACAAGGCTGAGGGAAAGGAATGCATCCACAAGAGAGCCAAACACAGCAAAGATTCTTCCCTGGCTGGGTTTGGGGTGCAGGAGACCACAGCCCAGAGAAGCCAGGCTAACTGCCCCTGAAACAAGGAGAGGAGGAGGTTTCAGGTGTAACCTCTGGTCAGAGGCAATGAACACCCATCCTCCCTTACACAAACCAGCCCAGCTGTCAAACCCCACAGGCCACATCCACTGGGCATTCATGGAAGAGGCAGCTGAGGAGGTGGCATAATCCATCAAAGACCCCCCAAAGAGCTTCCCTGAGGCCTTGCACCAGAGCACTGCACTGCTGTGATGAAGCAAACCCAGAGTCTGCTGGAAGAGACAATGACAGACTCCTCCCCACCTGGCCTAAGTGTATATTAACCCACTGGATTCTGTGCTGCTTGCGGGAACCTTCACCACCAAGAAGACCAGATGGAGAACATCGATGGAACATCATTGGGATCCAGGGATGTTGATATTTTCCTTGTTCTGTCTCTGTCACTCTCCTGTCCCCCCCACCTCTTTCTCCTATTTCTTTCTCTTCCTTTTACTCTCCTTTTTCTCTCACACCCTCCCATATTTACTATCAAATAAAACTCACACTATTGTCACTGGCACTTGGTCTCATTTGCACCTTAATTCGGGCAGAGGCATTTCTAAGAACTTTAATAACTGGATTGTG
Organism: Cyanoderma ruficeps; assembly: GCA_008694505.1. Lineage (NCBI taxonomy): Eukaryota > Metazoa > Chordata > Aves > Passeriformes > Timaliidae > Cyanoderma > Cyanoderma ruficeps. The sequence goes on along the minus strand of VZDJ01000057.1, from coordinate 1,102,970 downwards.
ACAGTGTATGGGGGGGTCAAGACCACCCAAGACCCCAGAGCCCTCCAACTCATTTCCAGGAAGGACTGCACATGGTAACTAATTTGCATAAAAGGTATCCCCACCAAGCCTGGGTGGGTCCTGGTCCCTCACTGCCAATGTGTTCAATTCAAACAGTACTTATTATGTAGAGAAGATGAAACATTTCTTCTATCTCAAGAGTTAATGAATACTAATAAATGAATGAGAGATGCCTTAATAACTCCAAATCCCATAAGCAAAGAAGTACTCCACTGTACACTGTAAACTCTAATAAAAGAAAATTAAGGATGTAAAGTCAAACCATGGGAAAGGATGAAAAAGGCAATTTTTTTGCCAGCTCATACAATACTTGGCTACCAAATCCGTGAAGTAGTAATAGCACCAAATATACATTTTTAAAGCTTCGGTTTCTCCCAAACGTACAGCTCATCAGAGAATGCTCCTGGTTCTCATCATCTACTTCCCTTTTCAAAAGGTACTCAGGAAAATTACTTTTTCCTAGCAAACAGAAGGTCCATAAGAACATACAAATCAACCATATATGCTATCCCATCTTGCTTTTATTACAGAAGAACAATTCCAGCACTGATATACTACGATATTTCATTCAGTAATTTTCAAACCTGCATGCCTGAAGGTTCACTTCCAGAAGTTCCCAGAAGTGTACTTAAAAGAAGCTATTTGAAAGGAAAAAGTATCCTCTACTTCAGAAGTGGGGAGAGGCAACCAAGTCCAGCATTCTTCTCTCCTGCTTTGACAGACAGGCATCATCACTACACCCATCCTTAATGCTCTGCAAAGGGGTTCTGTTAGGTTCTGGACTGATTATTTTACTGCCTCATAGATTACATTCACTTCTCTAGGAAGCTACTTCTCTTCACATTCAAGGTTCTTCACAGCCTCTCTTTGTCTCTTCCAAATCACATTTAGACTTGCACCTCTGATCAGCCCATGGCAGACACCGACCCCTCTGTACTAGTTAAACTGTCACACAGATTTCTTCGTGCTCCCCATAAACTCCCATAATTGCCCAAACTCCTCCAGCGTTGGGATGGAGAATGCACTGAGAGACCATTGCTGTCATGTTGGTTAACATCCAGTCCCAGCCACTTTGCTTTCTGCCTGCTGTCCATTTGGGATGTGTTCCTATATCTGGAACATGACCATCTTTTAGTATAGCACCTGGCAAAGGAGAGCTGTGGGCTTTGGCTAAGCTCTTGATACTCTGGCATACAAGAAAGTAAAGAGCATCAGCAACTGGGAAACTGCAGAAAGGTTTAACAGATTCAACCACTTACAACAGGAGCATGTACCAGTCCCTTCACATGTGCTGACCTCCATCAAAAGTAGTTGCACAAAAGCTTTATAAATCACCACTATCATCATCACCTCCTCTGTTACTTGGGCAGTGGCTTTTTTACCAATTTTCTCTTTAGCAACAGGATGAGAGGACACAGTCTTATGCTGCACCAGGGGAGGTTAGGTGGGATATTAGAATGTATTCACAGAAAGGGTGAACATTGGAATGCACTGCCCAGGCAGTTGGTGGAATCACTGTCCCTGGAGGTGTTTAAGGAAAGACTGGATATGGCAGTCAGCACCATGGTCTGGTTGACAAGGTGGTGTTCGGTCATAGGTTAGACTCGATCTCAGAGGTCTTTTCCAATGTAATTGATTCTATGACTCTTCCATTATTGCTAAAATGAATAAAAAACCCGCCTCTGCTGTTCTTTTACCCTGGCCCCTGAGGGCAGGCACATTTTCTTCCTCAGCATATTTGTTATTGTCTCTACTGTGCAAGGGCATTTCCAGGCAGACAGAAAGGAAGAGCTGCTCTCACTAGCACATGGCAATCTAAGGGCATGTGGAGTACTCATCAAGCTGGCATGACAGTCATGGCCTAAGACAGCCCAAGCTTTGGGATGTGCTTTCAAAGAGAGTTGAAATTCTGAGATACACAACATCTGTCAGTCCTGAGAATGGACTATGTAACTATTCCACCTTCACTGCAATTTGTACCCACCTTAAAGTCAGGATTAACCACCACAGCTACAGCTCCTTGATAACATGTGAAAACTTTTGGCTTTTTGTTTTTTCTGTCTGGTCCAGGGCACATGTTGATCAGCTGAATGATGCTCATGTAAAAGCACAAGCTCTGGTCCCCTTTGTTTTGTGCCACAGCTGCACTCAAACTGAGAGCATGTCAGTGTTGGCATCACTGACAGAACAAAGGAGACAAAGGCTGACAAAGGAGAGGGAGACTTTGTTAGGCTCCTAAAGAGCAGCAATATTAGGGAAAAAAAAATCAACCTCTAGGAAAGGACACACCTGGACCAGGAGCAATTTTTAAAGGAGGAAACTCTTCCCATCTGCAATGTGTGGAGGGCTCACTATTCATAAACCCAGCCTTTCCTTACAGTTTTGTGCAAGAGAGCATGGATGTGGTGAGCAGAGAAATCCAGAGGGCTATTTCCTATGCCACCACAGCCCTAGCAATGCCTGCACTGCCTTATCTCTTTGTAAACAAGCTAAACTAGGCTGGGCTAAGTGCACAGGAAAGTACACTAACCATGAGTGGATTTAAGGCTCTTGGCACTAGACACAGCACTTGGTTTAAGTGGCACGTGTCTCAGTACTAAGGCTCATGCTAAGCAGTTGCAAATGGATATGGCAGGCACGCTCTGCTCCGCACTGAGTTTAATGCAGGAAACTGTGTGTGCTCCAGTGCTGTAACAGAGGAAATCTGAGAGCTAAAAATGCACCCCGGGGAATGAAATCTCTGCTCTTCGCCCCTGTCTGCAACTCAGGAGTGCCCAGAGTGGCCTTTGTATAGCCTCACCTCCAAACATACCCGATCTGCACTTATTTCCAGTACTACCTGACATGCAAGGGACATTTCTAGGGAGACAAAAGGCTGTATCTCCACCCCCAGCAGTTCAGGGATAGATGTGCCACTTCAGTCTCTCCCTTCGCACAGCTTCAGAGACCAAACTTCCTTCTACTCCCCCAATTAAAAGAAGTACATTGCTGCGTTTGTTTGTTAGTGCAGAGAGAGACATCCTTGTCAGCAGCACTGAAGCCGTGCAAGTGACTCTTGCAGATGCCATTGTTCTTAGACATAGGATTTCATTACATAAAGCCTGCCCACTGAGAGATATGTTGGGAAGGGGGGGACAGGAAGGAGAGGGAGGGAGGAAAGGGGGGGGAACCTTTTACCAGAGAGGGGAAAAGAAAACCTCAGAGATCCAAAATAAATGATTCTTGATTCACTGGGAGGCAGGAAACACAGCTCACACCCTAACAGAGACACTCCTCTATGGCAGACAAGCATCCTGATGATTGTTGGCTTTGTTGTTACAACAGGAAACTCCCCCGCCCCGCTCTGTAGCGCTGGATTCTCGGGAGGCACCTACCACTGCTTGTCTTTTGCTGCTCCCTTTTCTGCAGGAGCAAGAGAGGCTGCTGGAACACGCTGCACGGCAGCTGAAATGGGAAACATCTCGGGCTGCAGCACCTTTCAACTCACCCAACAAATAATCTGCTCTAATTCAAAGGGCTGGCAGTGAACAAGATATTACAAAAATATATTTCCTGTGCGTTAGCACAGCAAACAGCATAGTAGAGAACTCATGATACGCCACCATATGGCTTCTGCCATATTATTTTTGCTACTAATGTAAAACAACATGCACTGTGGTAGCTGCAACAACCACAATGCCACTACAGCCTGCTTGTGCCAGGATTAAAGCGATTTCTTATTAATTATTTAAGTATAGCATTGTATTTAAAAAAAAAACCCTGAGGATGGAATAATATTATTCTTATTTCATTATTTTTCACCTAGAGTATGAATAAACTGTTCAAAAGTCAGAAGTCCCAATTTTTCAGCAAAATTGGGATGACACAACGTTGCTTACCACAAAAACAGTAAGCAACCTAGTAAAAAATACCTGTAAAAAGGCATGGCTTTACAGCAAGCAATAGCTGAGCAACTATTCTGAGCTGTAAAGATGAGACAGAACCAGAGAGCTCTGTCCTGCTGTGATGAGCTGCAAACTTAATCAGGATCCATACTGGCTTGAAATATGTAATCTGTATTGTCCATTTCCCTCCTCCTCCGTGTGTGTGTACAGATGGTCAAAACCTCACAGCTAACCCTGAGCAAGGGATAATGAGGTAATAACACTTCCCAGCCTCCAGCCTCCGTGGTTACTTCCAAATTAACATCCAAACTGCATTATGTGATTCACAACAGCAGAAACAAGAGTCTAGTTCACCAGTCAGACCGACTTGTTAGTCAGGAAATGGTTAGAGCAGCTACATTTCTGTACCTATTTTTGCTCTTTAAAATTGTGTATGGCCACTGTAAACACACACATCAAACCATCTCTATGTTCCAGCTTCAAGAGGAAAAGAACAACAAAAAAACACTGGAAAAAAACCCCCAGCCCCCTCCTACCCAGACTTGTCCTGAATACTAATGCTAAAACTATTACAAAATGCTAATTTGGTACCAGCAACCTATGATTAAAAAAACAATGAAGCACCTCGAGCACATGAATTAAGGCATCATCTTAAACATGGTTTTTTCATCTTAAGCTAGAAAACCCTTATATATACACATCTGGGCCTTTTCTTGCTCTTGATGATCTCAAAGCTATATTAAAGATGCAAATCTTTATGTAAGCTAGTCTAATGCATTTGGGGTCCGAATGAAAGCTAAAGACACCACAGTACTTTTAAAGGTGACCACAAATGAAGCCAAAATCTCAGCTAAGATTATTTTCTGTCAGTAAACACCCCCTGAAGGCAATTCTCATGGATTACTGGGATGCCTTTTGAGTTACTTGAGTACCATCACCTAGTATTCAGTATTTGGTATAGAACACCACTACATGCTTTCATACTTAACATACTTAAACAGTCAGTGGTAAAGATGCAATTTCACAACACTTCCGAAGCAAGAGTCTCAAAGTTTTAGTAACACTAATAATTAATCATTACAGTTTTTGTTTCCTCTGTTTAAGGCATAGGAAAGGCTGATTTCCTTCTCCGTGCTGCAACGTTCACCAACAGCAAACCTTGAAATGGAAACCTCAGGGCTCAATTTCTTTTCACGTGTTCTAACCATCCAACACTACTCCCGCACTACTACATTGAACTTTTTTACTCTCATCTTGCATTTGTGCATAGTATCTGACTTACCTAATGCCTTCTATGGGGATTATTAAGATTATTCCCATACCTTCCATCAAGAGAGTGCAAAAGTAGGCAAATGTCCCAAAATTTTTGCAAACGTACTGGCCATTTAACAGAAAGAAGAACAGACTGCTTGGCCAGGACCAATCATTAAACTGCAGGACCTTTCCCACTCCATCCTTCACTTTTTGTCTCAAACACTGAAATGTTTAGAACAGGGATAAAGACCTAACCCTGCTCAAAGCTTGGTCAAAAAATGGAAAAAAAAAAAAAAGGCAAAAAAAAAAAGCAAAGCAGAGACAAAAAATAGGACTAATCCAGAAATGCCTCTACTCTCACCCAGATCAGAACTTCCCTTCATACCACGTATCTTTACCAGACACATTGTATAAAGGTTCTAATTTTGTTAATTCATTATAAATATTCAATAACTTCCTACATCAATAGTATCCTGGACAGATCCGTAAGTATTTGACTCTAGTTAAATGCTCCATAGGCAGCTTCGATGAAAATAAAAGCTCCTCCTACTAGCAATAAAATTAAAAATAAAAACATCTACAAACCCAGAAATATATCATACCAGGTTAGAAAGAACTAAGCCAGGAAGTCAAAAAATAATTTTCTTTATTTAATTTTTTTCTATTTAAAACTGTAGCCACATCAGATTGACTATATCCTTCAACTGATAAAACATTTACATGGTTTGGCTGATGCTCTTCAATTCATTCGTAGAACATCAGTCAGTTGCATGCAATTAACAATTACCAAGGTGCAATTAAAACTTGCAAGAGGTAAGCAAGTCTCTCATAGGCTCTCCCAGAAGTAGTAAAGCAGCATTTCCACTTCAGATGTAAGTAAACTACAAAACCCAACTAAACTTGCACAGACTAAGGACTGCAGGAAACAAATACTTCATGTTTGACAAGAACAGAAGTTAATTTTTTCACCATCACTTTCACTATTCTCTTTGCAGAGAGTTTGCTTCCATTACAGAAGGAAGGCAGTTCAATAGCTAGTGCAAGGCAAGGGGGACTTGCCAAAATGACACAGATTAATTTTAGTGTCAGGAACTACTGTAAATCTCAGCGGTTTGTGAGGTACCATCAGCTGGAAAGGGAAGGGATGAGAGTCAGAATCTATTTGAAACATCATGGAGTGTAGACCCCAAACCCACGAGAGAGAACAGCTCTGGAAAAGAAATTACTTTATAGCAAATCTAACAAACATTTTTCTATTAGATGTCTTGACTTTGAGGTGCTATTTCACAATTTAAGTCCCTTTAATGTCTCTAAATCCGGACAACTTTTTGTTAGCCACTCTGAGGTACAGCAGTGAATCACAATCTTTTCCTGTTATTATTGGGTTCTAGAACCTGCTCCAGCTCTCACCTAGAAGCATTTGCCATTTTTCCCATTTCTTTTCCATCTCAGCCTAACACCATCATCCTTTTGACTTTGAGAAAGCAGCGAAGACATAATAATGACGTATATTTGTATATATTTTCCCCCTTCAAAACTGATTTTGCCCACATGAAGGCATAAACTATCTAAAGCAGCATCCCTGAGCCATCCACAGCTTTCACAAAAAGCTGCCTTTAAAGCTATCTAGTTCTCTTCCCCCTGATCCTATAAACACTGCTGGCAATTTCCCCCCCATGCCTCTAACATATTTTCACTTAGCACCAGTTTGATGTATAAGATCTGACAGCCAGGCAGTTATAGGCCACCTGCATCACTGTCTCCATGACAACAGTGGAAGACAATCCATGATCCCATGCCCTGGTCACACGTTTCAATACAGCTTATCTGTCCAAAGCCACTGAGTCTAATGGAAGAGAGTAATTACAATCTTCCACTCATTGTCAGAATTCTCACCATATAATGCTCTTCAAAATTATTTTATTCCTCTCTCATGGCTGCTTTGCAAAAAAAAAAGAAATAAAAAAATAAAAAGGGAAAACAAACCCCAAAAGAAACCAGAAGTGGGTTTGGAAGGGAGAGAAAGAGTGAAAAGCAAGTCTGTGCCTGACAGAAAAATGCAGCAGTGTGAGCAAACTGGCTCCTTGCAATGCTGAAGGACTAATCAGAAGCAGGGGAATGTACCAACCACTAAGAGGGATATATGAAAATTTCTCTTCTGTTCGTAGAGCATCACTTAAGATCCCTTTGGTTTTGCACTGGAGGTGAAGAGAGGATGTTAGCTGCCCTCTTTTCCCCTCCCCTTCCTGGAAAACTTCTTCCTGTCAAAATGAACACGCTGCACTGTGCAGCAGCAGCAGCCTCAGCAAGCAGCATGGCTCTGCAGATGACCTTGTCACTACAGAGAGAGGAAACCTGTGTCTGAGACAGCAGAGCAGCAGCTCCTCCTCTCCACCCTCTATAACAGACTCTCTCAATTTTTCATTTTTAAAGCAAAAGTGCAGAGCAAAGCTTCAGAATTTTACCTTTTCTGATCACTGTCCCTAAAGGATCACTGCATTTCCTCCACCTCTGGCAGAAAATGCCAAAACATTATTCCTTTGTCTGTGGCCACAACCATAATTAGGATGGATATCAGGGCAAAATGATATTCAGTTTGCACCCATGAAACAGGGATATGACTTCCCTGCCTTGTAGGAAAGTGAGAGGACAGAGGGAATCCAGCCATGACACAGACCAGCAGCATTTATTTTGAAATATGGCAAATGTTGGACAGTGAATATCTGGACTCTCATCCTGCAGTAGATACAAATACAACACCTTCTGGCACGGAATTCGGTGCTGGAGAGGATTTGGTGCTATCCATAATAGCAGTCAGCACGTTGAAGCTCCAATTTACTAGGCATGTAATAAATACCTCCTGAATTAGTAAAATGTGATAAATCAGGAACAGACAAAAAGATACAGTAATTTATTAAAATGTTTCATCCACCCATGTCCAAACCACAATAGTAAATAAAATGTCAGATGACTGCCCAATTTAGAGACATATTTTTAGTTGAATGCTTTTGGCCACAGCATTGGCACCAGGAAATGAAAGCTTCATTCACAGCACACTATTGCATTTGCCATACAGGGTTACCCTGGCTCAGCTGACACAGTAACCCCACTGTAGCTCCGGCCCCAGAGCCCTGACTCTCAACTCCCAAACCACAAGGTAAATAAAAAGTCAGTCTTTTTTTGGTCTGTACTTACAGGAACACAAACAGAGCTGAGGACCCTCAGTCCTGATGTAGCTCAAGCACGCATTTGAAATAACCTTCAGCATTCACGGCAGAATTACTTTAAAGAGAAGCAATGCTGTGATTTAATGACCACCTTTTAACATGCCAGCCAAATAAAACGTTACAGCCAACAAAGCTAATAGTATCCTTAAGTTTCTGTAGAGCTGCCACTCCTTCCCGAAGGCGGGTCCCAGCCCAGTGCCTGCCCCACAGAAACACAGCCCGTGCTGTGGCTGCGCACCACGGACGGCCAAGGCTGCCCAAGGGGCACAGGGATGTGCTCGGAGGGGCAGCAGCCATGGCCTGCCATGGGCTCTGCAGATTCCACAGAGCACACTTGGAAAATCTCTACTGATGACAAGTAGGCAAAGCCCTGCTTTCCCCTGGCGTTTTGAAGGGAGAGGACAGATTTTTCAGCTGGGGTAAGGCAGGCACCCCAGCAGATCTACGTGGCTTTACACCAGTCGAGCAACTGGTCCAGGGCTCCCCCTCGCAGAGTGCCCCCAACTCCCTCCTGCCTTCTGGCACTGGTTCAGCACCATCGCAAAGGGAAGGGTGCCACCTACAGCACTGTGCACAGCGCTTCCTCCAGCACCATGGCTTGCCTTGGACGTCTCCAGTGAAGAATTTATCAGGGCCAGCCCCCTGAAATGGAGGCTTGACGGCTCTTCCATGACAGAGATAGGCAACTTCCTCAGACTGGTTTCTTATTTTAGGAATGCAGAGGTAGAGTGTCTCAAATAGATCCCTTGCCTTCATTTCTTTGGTGTCTTACCGTTGCAGTGTGAGTATTTCCTCTTGTACTATACCTGCATGTCAGTACTATCAAAACCACTGCACTAACTTCTATCTTATTTTTAAAGATATCTTAGAGTGTCAAACATGATTTACTTCAAAACTCCTTCAGGGAAGATTTGGTTCCTGTCCCCTCACATTTATGTGCTTAATTCCTTTCCCTCTCCTTTCCATGAGAAAGATCAATTCAAATAACATATTTTCAGTCTTGTACAGGCAATATCTTTTGCAGTTCCTCTGTATGCAACATCCAACCTCTGGAAAGGAATTAGAGTTGAGGTGCCCCTTCCTGTTTCTAATCTTACTAAACCACTACTAATTCTTACAGGGGATGCATAACCAATAGGTAAGAGTCTGCAAACCAATTCTTGCCTTTATGGAAGAGTGCTGGATCTATTAGTCAATGCTAATCTGAGATAAATGTCCCTATGCAGAATACATGACACACACACTGTCCAGAAGGAAGACAAAGAAGCTGAATAAGTCTGACAGAGCCCACCTGCCACTGTTAATGAAACAGTCAGAAAAGGAATAGGTATCCACAGCCTCTGCAAGAACTAAAAGCATAATCCTGTAAACCAGAGTAACAGTTTAGCTAAATATGAGGATTAGGTTCTCCTCTTTTCTTCATGCTCTGGTTTGTATTATGCAAGAATTTTTCTAATTATTACAAATTTGCCATGAAAAGCAGGCTCTGGTCCGAGTGTTGAGACTCCACCAAGTCAGGAAATAGGGAAAAAATAGAATTAATAACTCTTTAATAGACTGTTTCATTCATAACTTCCCAAGTGCTTTCCCTGCTTGGGGTGCCTTCAGGAATGACCTCAGGGAGCCAAAGGCCAGAGCAGCATGCTTCACTGAACCTGATGTGGTCAGAAGGCACCTTGTCTAGGAAATGCTGGATAGCAGGAGGTGAAATGTGCCAGTAAGTGCCTCTCCATGTCCAGGGGCCTGTGCCTGGAGACAGGCACAAGGCAGCCACAGGGAATAGCCACAGACCACCACCACACAGGATCTTTGTCAGCACCGCACACAACTAGTCTGGAGTGAAAAATTGCACTGGAAACAGGCCAGAGAAATGTCACAGGTCTACCTTTGCACTAATCCAGCCAATTGTGGTGTTCTGTGTCTCTGGTGCAGTTCAGCTACCAGAGGAATAGCAGCTGGGAAGCTCCTTCAGCAGCATCCCCGTCTTCCACATAGCCACCATCCAAACACTGGGCTTCTACATGGTAATGGCATCTTGTTCTCCCCGAGCCTCCCTCACATCTGCTTTGCTGCAAGGACATCACTACTCATCATGTGTGGCACAGGGTCAGGGAGGACAGGACAGAAGGACACACTGCTTTTGCTGCGATCTTGTGCATGCACAGGATCACTGAAGACTTTACACTCTGGCTTCCTGGCAACAAGCCAGCTGGAAAAGGTCAGCTGGAGAAGCAAGTCTGGTGGCCTGACAGCAGAAACCCAGGGCAAAAATATGTTAAAAACCGAAGTGCTCAGTATCAGAACTCTGCTGTTCTGAGGCATCTGGTCTGTTAATACTCCTACTCCTGTGGCTAAGAGCCATCAAAGACCTCGAACCTACACGGAAACCACTATGACCCAAAGAGTCTTCAGCATTCAGAAGGGCAAAATCCTACCAGTGACATGGGTCAGAAAATCTGAGCTACAGCTTCATCTATCTCAATTTTTATATATAGTTTTTATATAATATTTATAGGTACTTATAGATAAATAAAGACTACTCGGAGCCAAAATGTAATGAGCACAGTAGGCACAATAATGCACACCATGCATTTCCTCCCAAAGTAGAGGTGCCTTCTGCAGGTCAGTGCTGCAGCTGGCAGCATGCTGAGGAGAGGTGTAACACTCAATACCTGCTCTGTCAGCTGAGGTGTTTTCAGACAGACACACCAGCTACAGATGTCCCTGCACACAGAGTACTTCCATTCAGTGACTGCTTCTATATTTATGAGCCACCACGTTCACAAACAACAAGTCCTATGTTCAACTGGACATGTCAGACACCTCCAGCTCCATTATCACTGCATGTGTTGGTACCTAACTGCATTTTTGTTCTGGAATTTATTTATTTATCCTCTCAGGCTTAATTTGTTCACATTTAATTTTCATACAACACCTGTCTGCTAGGCTTTGCAACCACCCAAAGACATGCCTAACTTGTGTTGTCTAAGACCTATTGCTTAGGACATTTTTTTCCCTATGTTTAAACCCTTGTCTTGCAAGTTCTTTGAATTTCAAAATCTCACCTGAAGTCTAAGGATGGTGCAGACTTGCCAGCTGGATGCAGTATGAAGAATGGAACTAATCTCACCAATACCTTCCTACTTTCCTTCAAAACAAGCAAATGCTTTTCACAGTACTGACCTCCTGCTGGAGCCAAGAAACTCAGCTACTTCAATGAGAACTGCTGTAACAGAATTCCACTTGTAGCTGACTGATAGATACAGACTCAGGAGTAAAATCCCTTCACTACTCTTTCTCAAAGGTGTAAAGGATGGCTTTGCTGATGGAAAGAAGTGTATTCACTTAACTACTGTTTTGTAGAACTAATATTTGTATGTAGTCTGGTAAGCACTAAACCCATGTAACTTTGAATCAGCGTTCAGTCTTTCCTCAGGAATAAACACAAGAAATCCCCTACCAGATCTTCCTCTTCCTGCAAGGCAAACTCTGCCACAAACAAGCCAAGCATTCCTCCCTCAGTACCAGCCCCCTATCTCCCTACAGCAGATACAGACTAATCCTAAAGGATATGTCCAGCACATTTACTTTTCTATGATATAAAAATTAAGAGATTTTCCAGATGAAAACAGAAAATATGTCATGACTGAAAATTCCCATCTGTCAACAAGTAAACTAGTATCAGTTGCAAAGAGGGCCACAAATCACAATCAACCACTTCTCCTAAGTGAAGCCTGACTAAAGGGAAACATCTACGAGAGCCGGGATGCCTTTGCTAATGAGTAATGAGAGGTGTTAAATTACAGGCTGCCACAGGCACTTCCCCTGAAAAAAACCCAGCTTTTAGGGAAGGTGAGGATTTGCACAACAAGCAACTAACTACGGAGAAACCAGGAGAACCCTTTCGGAAGCTCCAAACTCATCTCGAAATACACACTGCGGTTTTAGTGAGCCACGACTGGTGAAATTATAACCATACTTAATGAACAGTTGGACACTACTGACATCACTGCCATTTCCCCACCTTCTCTCCTCATCATGCCCTTTTAATGAGTTTTCATATTTCTCATTAACACTTATTCTATTAAAGCCCACACCCACCTACAGGTGTGTGTACTGAACCTAATCTCTGTCTGGAACGCATTGTACCTATCCATACTGACTAAGTCTATTCCAGGCCCTTGCAGTCCTCAAAACAGATTATCTGCTTGCCAGTATCTACAAAAAAAAAAAAAGTTACATTTAACTGAGGTTTCAAGCTGCAGGAAAAGTGTCTCCTAAAAATAGTGCAGTAATTTCTCACCAAAAGGAAAGGTGGGGGCAAGGCTAGTGACTTCAGTACTGTTTCTCAGTATTATATTAATTAAGGAAAAATAATTAGTATTAGACTATAGATTATTTACTCCAGCATAACTGAGAGCCTGGTCTGAATTTCACAGAATGGTTCAAAGATTTTACCTATTGTGAACACCAGTCAGATTTGGGCCAAGCATTCCACGTATCATTAAATACAGAAATAAACTCTGCAGGTATATATTGATTAAGAACTGTGATGCATAGCAGATAATTTCTACTGTTGTGCCACTTCATTAGGTATCCATTTTTATTCCTACAATATAACCTGATAACTCATTTTTCAAGATTTCATTATATACAGAACTTTAGTGCCAAGTGTGTCTGCAAAGAAGCGATATAGGTGTATCTGTCTACATTCTAACACACACGTAACTGGGAAAAGCAGATCAAGCCACATAAATGTTTCTACATTACTTTTTTTTCAGTGAAATTGCTTTCCCATTTTTCCCACAGTCCAATTTTTGAAAATCTGTTTTTAGTCCATCAGAATTTTATCTTTTTCCATGGTCAGAAAGGAAAGGTTGGTCATAGTCAAGATTTGCTAATATTTTCCTAATCACAGAATCTGTGGGAGAAGAAAAGTATGCAAATATATTTTATTGCCCTGCACTCAATATCTAAATCCAAAGAGCAAAAGAGAAGAGAGTTCTCCCTTACATGCACATCTACAAATTAAGAAAAGATCATGCTTTTCCAGCAATCAGCAGCTACGCACTTCCCAATATGGTCAACCAGGTTACAGTTGACAAACCACACTTAAATTATTCCTGAGATACAAAGGCTGTAGTTTTCTACAGCATCCACTGGATTTCCTAGGTCTCTATGGACTGCTGAACTGGCAACATATCAATTATATTTTCAATAGGTAAGCATAGATTTACATTAGCATTTTTGGCAAAACTACATGTCATTTTACATATATATACACACACATATATATACACGAACACACACAGAGTCTTAACTGCTCGTGTCAGTCACTCGTAATAATGACAACCTCAACATTTGTTTCTGGACTTTGCCCATCTCCAAGATGAAGGAAACTTACTGACCAGAGCCACAGAGAACCATGCTGTCTATTCCCTCTGACTAGTGGTGCATCCCAGGTGTGCCAGCTACTTCCCATAGTCACAGCCTTCTTGTTCTAATGAATTACCAGGTTAAAATCTCCCACCATCCCCTTCACTTTCTACTGTGGCAAGAACTGTACAATCAGAGAAGCAAAACATCTGCCAAACAAGTTGTCTCTTTTTATTCCCACATAAATCCATTTCCTCGAGGAATTTTACTATCCAGCACCCTCATATTTCCCACCCATATTCTTCTAAGGATAATGAGCTATCAGGATCAGGTCTCCAGTAAATCCAACACAAAACTCACTGATGATGGCAACATGTCCCAGTCTGCACTGATTTTATTGCAATCTATACACTAAATAATGCTGAGGAGGAGAGTCTATAAAAAGGCTCATTCCAACCAGCCGGGCTAACAGAACAATACAGCTTGGACACTTGAACTCACATCTACTACTACTTCAAACTTTCTGGATTACATGTGATTCCTTCCCCTTGAAGAACAGGAAAACAAGCCTGATTTAACAATCTAGACGCTGAAACTGAGATGCTGGAGATGATACCAGCATTCCACAACCCTCAAGCCCATCTCCTAGTTAAATGCTGTGGTGTGAAATGTGGTGTATTACTCTTCAATTTAAACACAAATATATCTTTTGTCACAATGCCTGCTCGCTAGTTTCCAACAGGGAGAGGGGGTGCTGGTGTGTTCTTCAAAACCCTCCACCACAGCAACTTTGCACTTCTACTTTGCACCTAGATCAATGGACCCCTAGTTCACTACTAAATTTCTCTAAAACTCCTGTTTTACCTGAATACGTTGTCCTTCCTCATTGTTTCAGACACTCAAAATGACAAATGGTTCCAAAACGCCAGGTGACGAGTCAAAACGCCCCTTCCCATTACAATATATCATAAACCATAACTAACTAAAGTAAGTAAAAGGAGTCCATTTACCCTAGTGAGTAGAACAGTGCGTTTATGAGATCTGCTTGCCCTGAAGACACCTGAGCACAGATAAAGCCCATCTGATTTGGAGACTGGGGTAGAAAAATTATCATTTTCCCCTGTGACTTCAAGTTAAAGGAAAAGAGACAGGGAGGGCCAGAGTCTGATGTCCTTATTTAAGAAAGAGGGAAAAAAATAACCTCATCAAGATGTCACTGAATTTTAGCCCAGTAACAAACAGAACTGAAAATGGTAAAAACATAGAAGAAATTAGCTGTATATAAACAAGTCTCATTATGATACAAAGTATTTACTGGTCATGAACATGTGTAGAAATTACACAGTTGTGCTGCATTATCATCTCAATTACACTGTTAAACTACTCAACCCCTTCCTTATTCTGATATAAGTAAGTGTTAAAAAAACACACACACAAAGGAACATGTTCAAACTGATGAGCACAGCAAAGGAAGTGCAGATGGGTATCAGTGAAACCGTGTAAGCAACTTCAAATTGGAGGATGGAATAAGTGTAGTGCTAAATGGCAAAGGGCCTCAGTCTCAGCACATTCCCACTTCATTTGAAGGCAGAATGGCTGATATAAATCAAAGTGATTTAAATTGCTGAATTTAAACAGGATTTAAATTATCAAGCAGGAAATCCTGATATGAATAAATCAGTTTGGGAGCATGGTTGGATTTGTATGACTTTTTCTAAGGAAGGGTCCATTCTTACTGACTGGTAACTCTTAAAGTGTGTTACTTGATGACTCTCTATGTCCTTCGTGTGAACAGACAAACCACTCTGCATTAATACATCAAAATACTGTTTCCTAATTAATTTTTAAAAATACCTTCAGTGCACCTGTTATGTAAGAATAAAAGTTTCTCAGATTGGGGTTTTGTGGTATTTACAAATATTTAAAGATATGTCAATACTTTGGCTTTCCCCTTATGGGAAGCAGAAATCTCCTCCAGCTGTATTCACACTCACTTTCAGCCCTAAACAAACTAATTGAATGAAGAACTGAAAGAGACTCCATGTCAGTATCAGCACAGAAAGCTTCTAATGCCTTGTTTAGAATTTTAAGACCCCCCTTGTTCCAGAATACTTCCTACATGTCAACCTTTACTAGTTCATTTTCCTTCAAAAATCAGTATAAATATGGTGCTTAGTTGCTTTTTTTCAAGCGGTTGGATTATTTTAACAGGTGACAGCAAGTTTAGGCATAAACTATCCTATTTTCATATCTGATTTGTGTTTTGAAAATTAATTTTAACTTTACTAATAGAGCTCATAAATCTGAATTAAGAACGAGGTAAAATTCATTGTTTCAGGTGGGGAAAATGTGTGTGTATTGAAAAAAAGAAAAGAAAAATCAAATCACACTCCACACAGAAATAAACACCTATGACAAACGACTCATGGAAGAATAACTGCAGCTGACATATTAAAAAAAAAAATCACCCTCATCCATCAGTTTAACCTGGTTAATTTTGAATTATCTTTTTGGAACACAGACTGCAAGTAACTAGAGGACAATAGCATTAAAGTTGGATGGGGCTTTCAGCAACTTGGTCTGGTGGGAAGTTTCCCTGTCAGTGGCAAGGGGGCCAGAAGTAAATGATCTTTAAGATCTTTTCCAACTCATTCTTAAAACTCTATAACCACCTCAAAACCTGAGAGAGGAAAAGTTCTTTAAGGACCTGAGAAAAAGGAGCATTACGATATAATATTCTGAATATTTATATCTTGTTTCAAAATTTCTAGTTCTAATGCCATTGAAGTAGGTGAATTTCAGGAAAATCCAGATGAAGTGCATGTGAGGGGTAGGACACTGCTGGCAGTGTTTTTTCACTGTGACAGCAACCATGCCAGGGGAAATTTGAAAGAAACCCTTCAGGCTGCTCTGTAGTGATCAACACTAATTTTAGGCTCCCTGTGTCCTCCTCCAGCTTGCAAAGAGCAGCACCACTCCTGTTTGCAGGAAAAAAAAAAGGCAGCAGATTTTTGCTGTCTCCAGACTAATCTGTTTTACTAAATATGGGAGCAGCTCTTGAGAAAGACACCAAGAACTGCTACTTTTACCAGGATAATCCACCCTGGGGTTCTTTCTTCTGTCTTAGTGAATTCTTCCCTTGCTGCCTCTGTCAACTTTCTGGGGCAGAAGCTGAACAACCAGGGCAGTCAGGAATACATCCATATAAAAGTGCTCAAAGCTACAGTGAATCTGTGAGTGTCTCTCACACATCAGTCCATGCCAAAAATAGGAAAAACCAAGGCAGAAATATTGTGTTTGTTTTAAAGCTCTTGTCAAATCTTTTTCCAACTGCACAAAGTGAGCGGGAGAGACTGAACAAAGTGCATTGGAAGAAACCACTGCAGAAAAATCTCAAATGAAGAAAAGAAAATAGAAATCAGAATATGACAGGTGGAATATGAAAGGGACACACATTTTTTTAAGGTATCTTTTTAAAAGTATTTGCTCCTCTACCTCCAAACCATTCACCCAACAGCTGGGTTTTAGCCCCCGAAGGACACCAGTGCTTTGGCCAGCACATCACACAATGAACAGGAGTGTCCATCTCCTGCCTCCTAAGCCTCCCTGCAGCCCTGCACAGCCTGGACAGCTGGGCTATTTTTATGTCCAGGATAGCGTGTGAGCTCAGAGCTTATTACCAAGGGTTTTCCCCTGCACACAGCAGCAATGCCAAGGATATTTTTTAAATTATTTTTTAACTGTGGAATAGGCTCTGCATGCTGTCCAAGTTATAATAACCTCCCACTTTGTGAGAGATTTAAGTAACTTATATGCTTCCCTTAACTTGCATTTTAAGAGTAGACTTTATTTCAGCATTTATAATTGTTTTGCTTAATTCTTTAAAGCACCTAATGTACTTGCTCAAATGAACGTATTAAACTAATAAGTGCTTTTAATATTAAATATGGAAGAAATAATCTTTTGATGCTCTTGTTTATCCTCCAAAAAAAGCCCCAAAACCCTGAAATCACCCAAGTGAAGGGATCAACCTAGAGCTCAGCACATCTTGATCAGTGATCAGGAGATTCTGCCTCTCCACAACATTTTCTCTAGCTTGACCAGCAAACTGAGGGGCTCAGATGGATCCAACAGGACACCAGGGAACAACAAGTCAGCACTAGGGCCTTATTCCTTTTTACCTTGTGCTGCTGGTGGCATAAGGGGCAGATTAATGCCCTTTTCCCAGTGCTTCCTCATTTCCTGAACTAACACAGACAGGTGTAACTACTCCAAAATTACAGAGCTAGCATCACCTTGAGAATAGGCACTGAAATGAAAATTAATTTTATTTTTGCCCATCAGGATCTCCTGGCTGTGTGGAATTAGCCCTTCCAAGGCACTGGCTATTGGCTACTAAAATTAAAGATGCATGCATTTTTTTGGCTGTGCTGAGGAAAACCTGCAGCCTTTGTTACAATATAGGTCAGAATATATTTCTCCTAACATCACACCAAACGAAAATAGTTTCACATACCACCACTGGGAAAGATATTGCCACTTCTCCATTCCCACGCTTCCAGCTCAATGAGATGACCAGATTACAATCCAGTTTTTTAAAAAGCAGTAGCCTACACCTGACAACAGCTTCAGCCAGAAAGAATAAAGCCAACACTAAACAAATTTTAAATATGACCTAGTTCTGAAACTTCATCTCCTTTATGTGACTGAGCCATTATTGAGATAAATCCATATGCAGTTATAGGGGGTTACTGAATGGAAGCAGCCAGTAAAACCCTATTGCAGAAACAGAGAGAGTTTTGTTGTGAGTTTTTACCCACACACACTACTCTTGGAGGAATTAAACCAACTTAGCTGTGCCAGGATGAAAGGCCCTTGCAGAAAAATGATTTTGGAGGAAATGAAGCCTTTTTCCAATCACATAATTTTCTTGAAGTGTCAGAACCCTCCAATTCTTCAAACTTCCACCTTACAGACGGAAATTAAAAGTATGCTCCCAGTTGTCAAAACACACATTTACCATAAATAAACCCATTACTCACTGCAAGTTTTCTCTGTATTAATTATACTGTCTTATGAGCAATTTCAGCATGAGGCCACTGAACTGAAAAGGCTTTGTTGTGTGGCTCTGCCCTGACACTTAAAAAACTAATGAACATCCTCTGCTACAAAGACTGATAGAGCAACAGAACATATTTATTATGACAGAGAACTTGTGCAAGTATCTTTTCTTATAAAAACTGAGCCATCAGTGGGCATCACCTATGCTGAATAAAACCAATCATACAGTGACTGGACTTAAATATCCACACATATGTGAAATGTAGTACAGCTTGACTGTGAGAAATTAGAAATACAGTATTTGTGTGGTTTTGCATTAGTTATACCAAATAACACTCATAAACAGTAAAAATTCAGAAGATTTGTTTTGCTTCCCCTTGAAGGACTGACACAAGCCCCTACCACAGAAAGAAAAAGGAAAGGGAAAAGGAAAAAAATGGGGAAAAAAGGGGGAAGGAAAAAGAAACAAGAAAAAAAAAAGAGAAAAATGAAAGAAAAAAAAATCTGTTTTTTTTATCTTCCTCCTTTCAGTCATAAGCCCAGCCAACACACCTCAATAATCATTTGAATCTAACACCTCCTAAACTTGCAAAAATATCTTGCACTTGACCTGTGGCTCTTAAGGTCTGTATTAGTTTTTAATAGCTTACAGTTTGTGGATTCTTAGCTTTCAAGGAGAGAAGGGTTTTTTTTGGCAAAGATGCAGAGGACTACCAGAAATTTCTTATACACAAATTGTTTTTCTTAACAATTGAAGAGAATGACAGTTTTCTGGTCTGCTAAAAGTTTTCTTAAAAGCTCTGATTTTCTCAATTCTTCTGGTTTAGAAATAAAACTTATATAGGAAGTATTGGAAAACAGGCCCAGGAAGTGCTGACGTGTGACAGAAAAAAAGATATTAATAAAATGATCAATATGAATGGCTCAAATGTAAGCTATAAATTGGGAATTTCTGGAATATCTTTTTTTCCACAGTTCGGCAAAACTCAGCTTCTTACAGGAATTAGGATAGTTCTTTATGCAAGTATTTGGTTCTGCCTGTCAGCAGTAACTTTCCAAGATATACCCCCAAATTTGTTCTAAATATTACCAGTAAGGTTTTGCTTCTGTCACCACGGACATCTTTCAATTTGTCTCTTCTCTTACATGTTCTGTGTCTCAAAGATGAACTAAACTGAAGTTACAGGACGCCTTTCATATCTCATTCTACAAACAATCTCTTTACAACATAACAAAGAATAAGAGATTGACTCATATTAATATTTACAGGGCAACAGGAGCAACACAAAAACACAGCTGTCAATAACCAGAGAGGAAAATAAGCACACTCTTATTTAATATTACCAAAATAGCATGAGACCTTCCACCCAGTTCTACAGCCCCAGGGGAAGGGAAAGGAAAGGGTCTCTCTCATGGTACAGCCTACATACTAGGTGTGAAACTGGTTGTGTTTTCCCATGCCCTCCCAACAATAAGTTGTTGTCCATATCATGATATGTCCAGATCACTCTTTGTCTTAACCTCAAGGCCAAAGTCAAGTCATCCAAACCGAGCTCAGATACCTCTTGGACAGCTAAAACATTGTGCTGAAAAGACAGTCAGCTACATATGTCCTTCTGCCACCCTCCAGACCAAAGAGGGCAACTCTGTGACACAAAGAGCCTTACAGAAATGTCACTACTACGAATGATTACTAACTGAGGAAGGCTGACATCTCAGTATTACGACTGAAACATGAAATATGGCATATAAAACTTAGTTCTGTCTACTCCCCAAACAATCTAAGTCTGCAAAAGGCAGACTTTTGGATTATACAGACAAAACACTGTGAAGAGTTCTTAATTCTTGTGGAAATTCCAACTCTTGCCAGAGACAGTAATGGCCCATACAGGTCTGAGGAAAAACAGCACTCATTTTCAGGCTCACCTGCTGCAGGATATGCAAATCACCCCAAATATCTGAAGCACCAACTTCACACACGAAGGACATGACTGTAACTGTGGCTCATTAAACTGTAAATCTGCCATAAGTCCTGGCTGTTTGGTGTTGCATTTTAACCTCAGGGACAGAGGCTTGTTCCTTCCCTTCCCAAAATACGATGCAGTACCACTGAAGGGAAAGGAAATCTCTCATAGCTGTTGAGTGTGCCTGCAGCACACTGCTGAGCAGTTCTCTCTATCCATGAGGAAACAGGATCACAGTCAGCCACTAAAACACTGTGCCTAAACCACTTGAAATACTTTCCACTTGTTCCACTGGTTTGGGAAATACACGTTGCCTTCTACCTGCCACAGCAACCACTTCTAAAAACTGATTTATATTAGCAGAGGACATGTGCACAGAGGGGCAGGGGGAATGCACTGAAATGCAGTTTGTTTTAGCAAAACAAAGTTAATCCATCAGAAAGAAAAAAAAACCCCCACACCATGTACTTAACCAACATTAGAAATGTACAAATAGGACTTGGACATAAAGGTTTTAAAATACACACGTGTATCCATTACTAATGTGTAAGAAGTTACCCAGGCAATGGTTTTCACATGAACTGCTGGTGACTTCCAGGGAATATGCAACAGGTAACTAAGGAAAGCAAGTCTGCTCTCCAGAGGTTTACATTTACTGAATGACTGCCATAATATTCATCAGCTGTATCACTGCAAAGTGTTTAGAATTCCTGAAATCTGAACAAAACAAAGGTCACCACCCAGTTAACAGCAGTGCAGAGAATCAGCTGACATACCACACTGTAATGCTCTGATGGACATAACACCTGGAAAAGCAAGAAAATCAAAGCAACTAATTCACCTGGTATTTGCAGCTGACCTTGAGTTAAGTGCCCCAACACCAAACTGGGGCTACTTGAGGTGGCAAAACCTGAGCTTGTTACAATCACCTGTGCTCTCACTGACTTTGTGAAGCCCAAGAACGTGAGCAAAGTTCTGCTCTTCACCCTGGGTCAACAAGTCCAACACCCTCCCATGTATTTCTGTCCTTCCATTACAGCTGATGTCTGCTTAGCTCCACTCTGTCTACCCCAGTCTGGGGTCCATCCATCTTCTGGCCCAGACTTTTTTCTTGTCCTCCCATCTGCTTCCTCAGGTCTCTGCATTTCTGAAGCACCACCTTCTTGTTTCTCCTTTCAAACCACAAAACCAGCCAACCAAAAACTATCCAATAACAGAAAAAAAGCCCTTACCTCACAAAACCCCCAACCAATCAAACAGCAAGAAATACATCCTATCAATTTAACTCTTGCAAAAAACATGTATTATAAAATTGAAAAAATATGGATCTTGTCAAATTTTTAAAAATATCCCTGATATGACATTAATAGAAGTTCTATACAACTGTAGGCATTTTGTTTCTTCCCTTTACAATTGGAAAGACATTTCATCCTCAGCTTAAATACTAAATCTTGAATCATGTAAGAACTGTGTATTTGTAAACAAAAAGCATGTCTGAAAATTACAAAATATTTTATGAGCCTGTTTGTGCTACAATCCTTACAGAGCCTGGTGTATATGACTCAATCATTGTTTTTCACTGACTGGCCTCAGTTATGAGTTATCTTTCTGCATTTACAAATGTTTAAGTTTACAGATGAAGAGCTTAGAAAACATTCTCTTAAAAAAAAAAAAGCCATATTGTAAAAGTGGGAAAAAAAGCCCATGAGGTGAAGTACTTTGGTCAAAAATTGTAACACATTCTACTGTTGTTTGAAACAAGCAGTACAGTTTGCTCCTGCCATTAAATTTAGGGACAAGCTAGCCAGTCCAAACCTGCTCCCATAAACCCTTTATTTGACTTTATGACATATCTTCGCCACGCATTCACTACCCACAAGAAGTAAGTCATAGATTTGGGAAGCAAATAATTTTCAAACCAGAAACAATGTCTTCTCCACTAGTAACCACTACTGAAACTTAACATAGGGAATACCAATATTGCTAATACTCTTATCTACCTGTTGTGCTAACAGGTTGGATTCTAGCAAATGAGCTAATTCTGAAATAAAACAACCAAAAAGCAGGACAAACAATTAAACAAAAAATCCAAAGCAGGACAAACAATTAAATAAAAAATCCAAAGCCAAGCAAAAAAACACCACTAAACTTTTTCATTGCTAACTTATACAACCTTTATATTGCCCAGACTTGGATTCAGATAGAAGGAAAATAAAATCACATGTGAGTGTCTGTGTCAGACACAACCCTTTGCTTCAATAGTACCTCAAGTTCCACATGCAAGTCAAGACATCACAAGGGTGATGACTTTTTATGTGGGCCTTTCATAATTACTTAACCTAGTTATTGTTCTACATAGAATTAAAATGAGCACAACACATTGAGCAGCCTAAAAAAATGCAATCATCCTACTGCAATGATCAAGCAAAACTGTTTTTCCTTCTTTTATCAAGAGACCAAGCTCATCAATTTGCAGAAGGAAATCAGCAAACAAAGAAAATATGAACACAAGCTCCCCCTCCCCTCTTTTTCTTTCCTCACAGGAAGAACAGTAATCACCTACCTGATACAAGTCCACGCTGTGGCCAGCTGATGTCTTCTTTCTTTACACTTTGGATCATCACCTTGCCCTGAAGAGTAACTATAGCAGTATTCCTGAAGACACTTCCAATAATGTTCTACCTGATGGTCCATACACTGTATTTCACTCCTAAATTAACTCGGGCACCACAACTGCCTTTCAACTGGCAGGTTGGAAAAGACCCTTAAGGTCATCCAGTGAAACCATTAACCCAGCATGGTGGGTTAAGCCCATCACTAAACCAGGTCCTTAAGTGCCACACTTACATTTCTTTTAAATATCTCAAGGGATGTGGATTCCAACACTTCCCTGGACAGCATGATCCAGTGCCTGGCCACCTTTTCAGCAAAGAAGCTTTTCTTCATATTTAGAACTGGTTTGTCCATAGCTGTATCTCCATGCATGAATCCTGGGAGTGAAACTGCTGTCTTTGCAGAGCTGTAAAGGACAGCAGATGCAGAACTCCACTGTTTTCCTCCTAGATGGCTGATTCTCCTCCTACTGCTAGTAGTGCTACTTCCTCCTCCTATTAGTTCCACAGGCAGACTGTAGGTGTGGGCCTGCAGCCCTGAGACCACCCCATTTCAAGGCAGCAAAATGTTAATTTGTTTCAGCTGCTTCATCTAATTAACCCCAAGGCAGTACCATGTGAAGACACCATTAAGTGGGAAACAATATAGTCCATGCCTAACTTCCCAGAACCCCCGTGTGGCTGTAAACAAGCAGACACTTTATCACAGGGATAGGTGAAATTTTCAATGCTACTAGTCAAAATTAATTTTGGTTTTTCTGTTCTACATTCACAGTTCTTCAACCCCCCTACCCACTGCTGACATTTTCCACAGCAAAAGTGTTACTGAGAAGGCCAGTAAACCTTACTGTGACCATAAAGTGCTTTTGTTTTGTTATGAATGAAATGGAGCAGAGAAAATAAATGGGGTTTTCTGTTGTTGTTGTTGTTTTCCATGATGCAGAATACATATTAAAATGGGTTAGAAAAAATAAGCTCCAGCAAAATCCTATCAGGTGGAAAAAATGTAAAGTCAAATTCTCTCAGGTAAATTTTCAAAATTGCAGCAATCCAGCCTTTAAAGCTTCAGTGTACAAACTACCTGGCACAAATTAGGGAAAAAAGAAGAAAAAAAAAGAGACAGCACTGCAACCTCAGCATCGCATCTCCACTTTTATTGGCAGGCAAAGACTGCATGCTCAGCCCAGAAACGTGCAATAATAGAAAGACCTACAGATTATTTTGAACCACTGCTTCATATCCAGCCACGGATTACATACCAGAACACTTCAGCCAATTTCAAACAATGTGACCCCAGTTCAGTTACAGAAATTTACAGTCTTCTGCATGAGTCCACTAAAGCCTTCAAAGCTACATTACCTGCTTTGATGACAACTAAAAATGTGTATAATGAATAACAACACTGCTTGCTGAAAACATGGTTAAAATTGTTTATTTAATGTCAATAGCAGTTTTCCCCGTGCTGCCTCAGTTATGCACTGGAATGAAATCCAGAGAAATCGGAACAACAGCCACCAGCTCTAAAGACAAATAGGAACAGCAGCACAGATCACAGCTGAGATGGAACAATCAGTTCAGCAGTCCAAAGGCAACCAGTGCACGGTAAGGCAGTCAGATTTAAAGTCATTTTTGCAGATCCTAGAGAGTCTGAAATACAATATTCTGCATAAACAGAAGGGGTAGGGAGTGCGACAATGTCTTTTTTGGCAAAGTGCTGATCTATCCTCCTTAATGTAAGGAATTATCTTAAATGATTAAAAAACTCCTATACTTTCCAGAACTCTTCTACAATCTCATTTGCCATAACCACCTCCCTTCCTCCTTTAGATGAAACACAATGCATTAGTGCCAAAACATCACAGAAGTTTAGATATGAGGTAAAGGAAAGAGGAGGATGAAAATATAG
This sequence comes from Cyanoderma ruficeps, assembly GCA_008694505.1. NCBI lineage: Eukaryota > Metazoa > Chordata > Aves > Passeriformes > Timaliidae > Cyanoderma > Cyanoderma ruficeps. The sequence goes on along the minus strand of VZDJ01000057.1, from coordinate 1,077,626 downwards.
AAAACGGGTATGTATCAGCGATTCTTAAACTTGCCGGCCTATTACATCCCCTTTCACCATCAAAACTGATCATAAATCTTTTCACTCTGCCTTGGAGTACACTTTAAAAACCAGTGTGTAAGTGCAGGTACTGGTTTATACAAACACACAGACATGGGCATATTGGCTGCCTGGTTGTGATGCTGCCCGGGGTCAGAGGAAGGTTAAAAATCAGTTCTTTGGTCTTTTCCAAGGTACACAATATCCAAGGATTTCCTGAATTGGCCCGAGATTTTCACAAGCATCATAAAGATGATGCAGAAAAACTACACCTTCACTGCAGCACTGAACAATTGTTCCTCTGAATCTGAGGAGCAGAGGAGAATGAAGTTGAATTGTTCTATTAAACCTGAAGTGGTACTGTATGGCACATAGCAAAAGTAACGTAGGGAGGAGACAGAAAAGTGAAGACGGGAGGAGGGGAAGAGGCACAGCCCCACCTTCCATCAGTGAAAGCACAATTCCACCAAGCTTCAGCTGATGAGAGCTGAGAACTTATAGGACAGAGCCCTATATGAAAACCCTACAGAAAGTGATTTTTAAAAAAGGAGAAAAGGGGAAAAAAAATCCCTGACCTGTTGATCTTTCTGTTTATTCCCTTAGTTATTCTGGAAGTCATAAATTCAAACTTCTTTCCTACTCTGTGCGTGCTGTGGTTGTGAAGAACTGACAGCAAGCAAACAGCAATAGGTCATCTGTGTTACCAACAGCAATGCAGCATTAGCTTTAGCACTTTCACAAACTTCTAGAAAATGCAAAGTTCCTATGGGTGGACACACTTCTCTCAGGTCAACTGAAGTATTCTTATCTCCACACCAATTTTAATAGTGTGTGGAGGCAAAAAAAATCAGTCTGAAAGAGGGAAGTCTTGAAAGAAGGCAGCTCCTCCTGTAAGCACAGAATTTCAGCAGCTGCAATCTTATTAACTACTGCAAGTTTAAAAGGACATTTTCTCTCAAGCCCTATGAAACTGAGTTTCAAGTATTCAGAAAGCAAACAGGAGCAGTTTGTAGTGACTTCTGAGCTACAAACATCAGGAAACTAAAATAAGTAAGAGGGAAGCAAAAGAGCAATCAAAGTTACACAATTTTGTGATTCACCAGCTTAGATAAACTGGGAAAATATATATTTCCAATTGCTAAGGCTCCCAAAATCCCACTGAATGTACAAGCATGCTGCTTATCTGAACAGCCTGTGAGATCCCAGATTGCAAAAGTGATCACAGGTTGGTAACTCCAGTCACAGATTGTACCTCACATTTCAATTCACAAAACAGCACACTTGAAGGATTCCAGTCAGCAGTTGCTGGCTGTCAGGCCTGTTCTTAAACCTCTGCTAATCCAAGCACATCTCTCACATGAATTATACATACTGGAGTAATATGCAACCAAATGTCTTCTACATGCAAATGTTTAAATAAAAATGAACCCTGAGTCCTTTGCCACATCCAGCTGCCCCTGTTTCGGTGTCTGTGCTCAGGAACAGAACTGTACACTGACACCAGGGGTAACTTAGCTGAGATTCAATGTGTGCTTCCAGGTAAGCATGTTTGAACTCAGAGGTCCCAGATGTTTATCCTGGGATAAGGGTTGAGTTTCACAAGAGGATTAAGATGTTGTAAGACTGTGCTACCCACGGGAGGGACAGTCAAACAAATGACGGATCTGATCCAGCTAAAAACTAACCCAGAAGCAAAGGACGAAGCGTGTCTGCCCTCCCTACCTGCTCAGTGAACCCGCCGCCCGTGGGGCTACACAAGCAAGAGCCGCCCTCAGCAAAGGCAGCAAACACAGCCCCGGACAAGGGGAGGAAAGAGGAGATTTCCTCAGTGGTGGCAGCTCAGGTTACACCAGCTGAAGCCATTTGCGAAGCCTTAAGCTTTAGGTCAAGTTACCGTAAATTGAGGTTAATCTAAACGCAACCAATTGTCCTAACACAATCACATGTTAATATTTTTGGCGCTGCGTTAGCAGAACGAGTTTTTGATGTGTTCCAGACAAAGTTGCTCTTCCTGAACTTAACAATGCCTAGAATTTCACTGCAGGACTTTCAACACATTCTGTTTGGTCAATCTGAAGCTGAGATTTCACTATGACTGGATACCCGATGTCAAAATACAGCTTTGCCCTGCTCCAGCTACGGCTTGTAATAACCCAAGCCACTGTCTTTGAAAGGGACACACTTTCCATCAGAGCATTAAAGGTCATCAGAGGCTAGCAGTGCTTGAAGTGAAGAGTCTCTTCATTCCTTTCAGTTTGCTAAACTGAAACCTATTGTGCTGACTGGCCGCAAAAGGAGGTCAGCACAAAAACTCCTTGTCCTAAAGGACAGTAATCACACAGGCGCATCAAGCGCCAGTTGGTATGAAAAGGAGAAAACAAATGGGAGAGGCCCGTGGAGTAAGAAAGACACAGAGATCCACCCTAATAGGAAAAGGAAAATAAAAAGGGTTACACAATGACTCCTTCTATGATGCTTACGAAAGAGAAGGAGCATCGCTGGCCTGGGATTTAATTCTGGTATCATCCCTGTTGTGTATTTACTACTGACTTTACCCCTGTGTGAGCAAGATCAGACATAGCTTATTAACTGAAGAGATGCTTAATCCTACTTAGTCATCAGGCATGAGTAAGGGCTACAAGTATTTGACCTCTTGTGGAAAATAAAACAGCTAAAAATTATCTTTTTTTCATCTTTGCAATGCCAGAGAAATAGACTTTTCCTACAGTGCGAGTGATGAACTCCCAAGCACCTGTAAAGTAAGTTGAATAGCAATATTACACAAGAAAGAACACAAGAAATAATGTGCTCAGGTTGGTGAACGTATGAACAAGTACATATTAAATACAGCAGGTGTAAGCTTTAACAAACCCCTCACAAGCCTGACATTCTGCAGCACTCAGTTCCATTGCTGGCATTATCCATGAACCCCTAAGACAAATGAAGATGTTCCACTTTTCACTGCAGATACCTTTTTCAACATAAAGAAGAGACTCAGGTGGAGGGAGGAACTACTTTTCTGTGGTGGAATATCTACCAAGAAGCAAGACACATAACCAGATTTCTGTAATTCTGGTTATTTCTATTATTCTGCCCCTACACAGAGAAAGTTGAAAGAAGTGGTGTGCCCATTTTCCTTCCCTCAGGTGGAAGGGCAGTGTGATCATTAACTTCTGGAAGGCAGTGTGTTAGCCCAGAATGGCTAAAGAGCAGGGTTGGAAAATACAGTGTATCTCCAGCCGTGTTTTCTCTGACTTTAAACTAATTCTGAATTTACACAGTATACTTTGGCAGGGGAACAGAAAAGATGATCTAATAGGTCATCCGACTTCTGTTGCTAATTTCTCTGATCTAAATAATATTTTAGGTATAGGTGTTTAAAACACAATTTCCTCAGAACTGGGTTTAGAGTTAGAAACGGAGAGTAAGACAGTGGCTCTCGAACCCACAATAATGCTAAATTAAAAAAAAAAAAAAGTATTAAAGAGCCTTAAAATAGGAAAAAGTAGCTCCAGCCTCTTTATAGCTCACAAGAGAGTTCAGATGCAAATAAATGTTCACTAGAAGACCAATGTGATAATTACACGTGTCACTGGACAAAAAATGCATGGTAAGAACACCAGTCACAGGGATAAAAAACAGAGGTGATATAATCTTCACTTATTATTATGTATTTGGGTATTATATACCAAAAATACATTATTTATTCTATATATAATGTATGTGTATACAGACCTACAACCTCTGAACCCCACACAAAAACATGGATGCAGAGCCAAGAAGACTCTTGCACTGAAAGAAGGAAACAAGAAAGCAGATTAGCTCACAAAGAACCAAAGAACTGATATATTGTGTTGATATTTCCTGGAACCAATCCAAAGATGAGCAGCAGAGTTTTGGATGAATTGCAAATTTTCCCAATACTTCCTCTGAAAGCCAGGCTGGTACAGCATTTTAATAATCCAACTCAAAATCACAGAAAACAACTTTGTTTTTTGTCAGGTTGAACTGGGGTGAGGGGGAAAGGTCCCCACAGACATTTATAAACTGTTTTAATTTCTGTGCACACCCCAATCTATGCCTGTGTCTGAGCAAACTAGTTCTGCAAGCCACTGCTCTCCTCAACAGAAGAGGTCAGAGCTGTTATAAATCCAGGTATCTCAAAATTCAGCAAGTGAAAACTTTCTCTACAACAAGACAAAATCAGGGTAGTTCAGCAACTCATGAAATACAGCCAAGCCTGTGCTCCCACACCCCACTTTGACAAAAAGCTTCCATTGATAACCTCCTGTCAGTTGACACAGAGTCCTGAGCAGTGGAAACTGCACAGTGCCTTCCATGAACTCTGGGAGGGAGGGAGGCAGGAGGGAGGGAAGGAAGGAGGGAGGGAGGGTGCAAACCCTGGGGGTGGCAAAAGCATCACTGTACCACTGCATTGCTTGTACTCCATCCAGTGATGAAAATCAGAGTGTATGTCTTTAAATAATTGTCTTCTAAAGATGTTTTTGTTTTTTTTACCCAGCTTCCTGAAGGGCACTCAGCATGTGTCAGTAGTAGGAGCTTCTGGAAGGGTTTGTTGGGTGACTGGCTGCCTGGATTAAGCACATCTCCCCTCCCTTCTCAGCATCTCTCAGTTTGGACACATACACACACACACACACAGAAAGATTATATTTTCCTTTAATTTACTTTGATTAAAAAAAAATTAGAAAAAGCATTTCTTGCTGTCCTGATTGTGTTCATTGTCATTTAATCCCAACAGCTTCTTTTCCAAATCATGTGGCTTAATAATATGAAGGTAACATTTATCAATGATTTTTGTGTGAAGAGTAAAGCAGTAGCAGATCTATGACTGTTCCACTGTAAAACTCTCCACAGGAGATTACCAGAGAATAAAGAACGGGAGAAAACCCCTAAATGTACTTCACTTTTTACTCATTTAAAAAAAAAAGTTAAATTGAATTGTTTTGCTAAACAAAAATTATGATGCACATAAACAGTTAACCTTACCACATTGTTATGACTGCTAGAAATTAAGAAGTTTGCATTTGGTTTTACTGCAAAAAAGCGTAAATCTCTCAGAGAAAATACTTTTCAACTGCTTTAAAAAGAGTAATTTCTTGGGTTTTAAGTATTGCTTTCATGCTCCCGTGGATGTTCCCCAATATTCTTAGACATTAGTCAAAAATCATAATTAACACTTTAGAAGTGAAACAAAGCAGACGATGTGTCTGGATTTTTTTGGCAACATTTGTGCATTTTCTTGAAAAATGGAAATAGGTAAATTTTTTTGTAATAAGGCAGTAGAATTTATGTTTTTAAGACTAAAAGCATAGGGCACATTGAGTATATTTAAATAACATGAAAATCAGAGCACAGGAATTGAGTTACAATGAATTTCATAGCAAACTACCCCTTAATGAGGCTACTCTTAGCTCTTCAAATGTCCCAACCAGAAAGAATCTAGTAACAGTGAGAGCTGAAAGTGCACTTCCTCCTTTTGTTATTCTGTTTCTACAACTTTCAGATTATAGCTTTGGCTTTCTGTCCCGCATCTTCAAGGGAAGACCAATGACCTGCTTATCTAAAAATCCTGGCTTGAACGCTTCAGCAGTGAGGCTTGGGAATAAGGGGAAAGGAGAAGGCACCACCAGCCTAGGCCCAAAGGCATCGGAACTGCTCTGGAGCTGGATGGGGACACAGCGCACCGCAACGCTGCCCTGGAGAGAAGGCGTCCTGAGAATCTTTCCTAAGCCTCCAGTCCCTTCCTGTACCTTGAGAAACGACATGAGATGTGGAAAGGGATTTGAGGACAGTTGAACTGACGGAAAGATAGTCCCTGCTCACAGGGTTTAGGGGGTGACTCTTGCTGCCCCGGGAATAGGGGTAAGCCGAGGCAAAGTACTGCGGTGCAGCGGGTATTTAAAAGCCTCGGTCCTGAGGAAAGGAGCCAGAAGGAAGAGAAACATGGTTATGCCTCGCTGGTAACATCAGGAAAGCAACAAGATGTCAGTGAGGTCGTTCTACTTCCTGTTTGCGAAGCTCACACGCACACATTCCGCCACCCCCGCCGCTTTGTACGGCTCCTGCCCGCGCCCCCCCGGCCCCGCGCCCTCCGCATCCCCGCCTCCCGGCCGGCCTCGCCGGGAGATGCGCTCCCGAGGCCAGGAGGCGGGGGCAGCGCTCGGCGCCGAGCTTTTGTTCGCCGCTGGCGAAGCGATCCCCACTTCCAGCCACCCCAGCGTGAGGAAGCGGGGCTGGGGGGGCAGGCGAAGCGCCCGGCAGGGAGCGGGGAGGGTGCGCGGCGTCCCGCAAGGGGAGGAGCTGCCCGGTACCGAACCGGCACTGCGACCGGGGCCGGGCAGGCTCGGCGCGGCCCCGGAGAAACACAAAGCTCCCTCCTCTCACGTACGGGGGGGTGGGGGACATGAGGAAAGACCGCCACCCCGCCGCTTTGTCACAGAGACCTCCCCCGGCGGGGGCCGGCAGCAGCTGCCGCCCTGCCGGACCCTCCCGCACGGCCGCGCCTCCCCGCGCAGCGGGGGAAGGCGAGAGGGAGGGACGTGCGAAGCTTGTAAACCACACGCTGCCATCGCACCTCCCCTCCTCCCCGCCGGTCTCCGCCGCCCATTGTGCGCCCGGCAGACGGCGAGCACCCGGCTGCCCCGTGCCCGCCCCCGAGCGCCGGGCACCCCCGCCCCGCGCGGGGACACGTCAGGACACACACGCGTGTCCCCCGCGGCACGGCCGCCCTCCCGCCTGCCCCCGCCGGCCGGGACCAGCACCGCCAGCCCCCCCAGCAGAGGCACTGGCGGCCGCGACCGGCTATAAATAAGGCTCTGCCGGAGCGCAGGGCCCGGCTCCCCCCGCACCTCCTCTTATTATTCATCATCGGCGCAGCCTGGGAGTGGGAAACTCCGCTTCCTACTTGCCACTACGCTCCTACCGGCTCAGCCCCCGCCCCCTTCTCCCCCCACCCGCTCCTCGCTAAGCTCCTTAAATCCCAAGGAAACTTTGGGAAGCGATTCAGCTCGCGTGGGGACCCGGGCTGCTGCACGCCGGGGCAGCCCAAGCGAGGAACCTGCCCAACTTTTCCTGCAGCCGCCAGCCCAGCCTGCGGAGTCACCTTCCACCTTCCTCCGCGGCGGGATTTAAAGGCGGCCAGCCCCCCGCACGGAGAAGCCGTGGCGAAACACGCACGCACACACACACACACAAAACCCTCCCCCGGCTCTCGGCAGCCCGCGGCTCACGCCTGGCACCGCTCCTTCCCCCTTACCCCAGAGCAGTTCTACCCTTCCGAAGGGGACGGGGCGGGAAAAAAAAATTGTCCGCTCCCTCCACCCCAGCCCGTCAGAAGTTGCGAAGCGTCCCGGCAGAGACCCTGCCACCGCCAAAGTTGAGTCGAGCCCCGTTCCTCCTTGACAAGCTCCGGGCTCGACCTCCAGCTCACCCCGGCGAGCGACGCGGAGCGGACAGCCACCCCTCCGCCCCCCGGCCCGCATCCCCTTACCATGATCAGCGTGTGGTTCCTCTGCTCCGCCGTGGGGGGCTCAGCATCTTGCTGCTGTTTGCTCTGGTGCTGTTGCTTGCTGCTGCCGCCGGTGCCCGTTTTCTTGGCCCTCTGCTCCAGGGTCCGCTGGTAGAGGCTCACCGTGTCCCTGCGCTCCAGCTCCAGCTGCTCCGCCTGGGCTTGCTGGTACCTGCTCTCGCAGTTGACATGGTGCCGCCGGCAGCCCTCGATGCGCTGCCTCAGCCGCTCCACCACCGTGCTGTGCTTGGGAATGCCGCCGCTGTTCGCGTTATTGTTACCGGGAGCGGCGGCAGGAGGGCCGTGGGGAGTGCTGTTAACCCCGATACCGGCCCCGCTGAGGCTGCTGTTCAGGTTATTGTTGATGCAAATACTGCTGCCGTTCGCGGCGGCAGCGGGGGCTGCAAAATCCCCCATCCTCGTCCCCGTGCACACTATTTTGGAAGAACTTTTTATCCTACACTTCACACACACAGTCTCCTCTGGGGTCCTGATGGGATACTTTTTAGAGAACCGGGGAGGGGGGGGAAGGGGGCACCATCATGTATCAGGGAAACAGCGATCCCAAGCAAATGTTTCTCTTTTCCCCCAGCCAATCCCTCTCGAGAAGCTCCAAAACATTAAAAAGAGAGAGGGAAGGGGGGAGGGAAATAGAGAAGGTGCTAAAAGGTTATCGCCAGCAACACAACCAACAAACACACACACACACACACAAAGCACAACAAACTAAGCAGCAGCAATTCGGGTTAGCAAACTCCAGGAGGTATCAGACCAGTTCCTTTCCTCCTCTTTCTTTTTTATAATCCATTATTTCAGAACAGATTCCATGAGATTTCCGGAGATTTTGCCAAAAGCCTTCTCTCCCCATGGATAAGGAGAAACACGCGCCCCTCCACATGCACACACATACACACCCGTTCACACGCACGTTCGCACACACACATCCAAGCACAGGCACACGCTGGGCACACACGGCACACTCACTCGCACTCCACGGCATCAAAAGACAGGCAAAGCCGCTTGCTTATTGTATTTTCCTTCTAGAAAAAAGTTTTGGTGTTTATGCCGCACCGTGNAAAGGAAAAAAAAAAAAGTAGCGCTCTGAAGTCTCTGCCAAACGCCGAGCTGATACAGCCTAGCGCTTTGCTCTGTCGTGCTGGCTGCTGCTCCTCCTGCCACCATCACAATGATCAAATGCTCTCCTCCTCCACCTCCTCCTCCTCCATGCCAGCGGAGTGATATCAGGACAGGAGCGCTCAGTAAACACCGCAGCGGCGGCGGCGGCGGCGGCGGCTCCTCTGGGCCGTGAGGCAGACCCGGGGACAAGGTGCAAAACCCGGCACGGACGCCGCCCGGCAGGAGCGGACATGGCGCTTTCCCCGGCGCGCCGGCGGCGCGGGGCGGGCGGCAGCGAGCGGGGCCCGACACCTGCCGGCCCCGCGGCCTCCCCGCACCGGGGGCGGGCGGGGCCTCCCGGCCGGCACACGGGGCCCTGCGGCGAGCCGTGCCCGCGGCGGGGGCAGCGCCGGGGCCGGGCTGCCGGGGGGCGCAGGCGGGGAGGGGGGGCCCGGCGGGCGGGCGGCCGCAGCCCGGGCGGCGTGTGCCGCCTTTCCCTTCTGTGTCAACTGTTGCATAATGAATGGGAGCGGAGCGCCGAGCCCTGCGCCTCCCCGGCACGGGGCTGAACTTTCTATTTTAAACAACAGAAGAAACATGACACGTCGGGCAGCAACATTTTTCCGAGCGAACGGTGGCTGCCTCCATATAGAGCGCGGGTGATTAATGGATCAAGAATAACATCCCGGGAATCTAGTTTTAAACCGTTTTGCAGACAAAGCTGTTGCGCCCACAATTGTCATTGATTGTTATTTTCTACCTAGCCCTATGAGAAATGCACTCCCGATTTTTAAAATACATCTATTAGAACAGAATTATCTCAGAGAGACATGCATGTTCTCTAACGTGCAGCTGATATAAAGAAAATTGGGAGCTCATGCATTAGTAATGTAATCTGATTTAAATCTTCATTTTTGCCATTGCAGACTAGCTATTTCTAAGATACAGTGGCAAAGAGCAGTCTTTGTCTCCTTTAAGTGCTCAGCAGTAGAAAATTTGGGGTTGATTTCATGCCTATTGCCACAATCCATGATCACTTTGAGACGGAACATAATAGTGAACAAACAAAAATAGCAATTAGCACCTTCCCTACGTTGGGATTAACAAACACGTCTTCCCCTCAGAAAAAAAACCCAAACTTTTCTGTAGCATCAGTTTGAGAACCACAGTGAAGATATTTGAAGTTCTTCATGATCATCGATTACTCCGTTACCACAGAAGAAGCAGGGGGAAATTACAGCTCTGCTCAGAAGCAGCGTAAGAACGCGGGGAAACTGCAATCCTGAGTCAATTATAGAGAGATTCGTGCCTCTCTTCATTTGAAGACGGGGGATGTGTTGTAATCTCTCCAGTAACTATTGAAATGAATAGTTAAGATTCGATGTAAGAATAGAAAGAGGGGGGGAAAAGAAGGGGGGGAGGGAT